>JANPWX010000277.1:772831-790513 GCA_024734555.1 Trochalopteron elliotii | reverse complement strand
GGGCCCCCCATCTTGCTTGGCTTCTTCGCCCGGCTCGGCCCGGCGATGCCGGAACCGGGCGGCCTCGCCGCCTCCGCCCCTCGCTGCCCCGCGGCGATTCTGGGTACCAGCGCTGGGAGTGCCCCGCCCCGCCCCGGGGATCCCCCGTGAGTGGGATGCTGGCCTCAGCCCAGGCTTCGGGTTCTCCCCACGGTGAGGTGTCGGCTCCATCTCGGGCCCCGGGGATATCCCCGGGAACGGGGGGCCTGCCCCGCCCCAGGCTTCCGGGTTCCCCCCGCCATGAATGGGGCAGCAGGCCTTGGGATTTATCTCCAGGAGTCGGGTGTTAACCCCATCTCAGGTCCCAGGCGTCCCCCCCAGGAGTGAGATGTTGATGCAATCCGAGATCCCAGGGATTCCCTCCAGGAGGGGGTTATTGATCTCATCCCAGCTCCCACGGATTCCCACCCCCCAGCCACGAATGAGATGTTGACCCCATCCCAGCTCCCAGTGTCTGTCCCCCCAGGAGTGGGGCGTTGACCTCATCAGAGCTCCCAAGGATTCCCCCCAGGAGTGAGGTGTTGACCCCATCCCAGCTCCCACGGTTTCCCCACAGGAGTGGAGCCCTGTACCCACAGCAGACGATGGGGATCCCCTCCATAGTGGGCTTCTTTCCCCACCCCTCTGTGAGCAGGATGCCAGCCCCATTCCAGGCTTTGGGGTTCCCCCTGGTAGGGGGTGCTGGCCCTACAGCAAGCCTTGGGTGCCTCTCAGGAGCGGGTGCCACCCCACCCTGGGCTGTGGGGTTCCCCCCAGAAATAGCTGGCACCCCACTATGGTACTGTCCCCTCAACCAGTCATTGTCCAGTCTGGACATATCCCTTTGGGACAAAGGTGGGGGCAACCCCACTCTCCTGTTGGATGCCGCCCCACCCAGCAAAGGTCCTGCAAGCTCAGGCACCCTGTCCCACCTGCTCAGGATCCCTGGGCTCTTCTATGGGCTCCTCTTACCCTGGCTTCTGGCTATGGTGGAAGTAACGGGGCTGGCAGGCATCCACTGCCCTGTGCCGTCCCCATTGGAGCACTGGGGCAGGATCCAGCCTCTCCGTCACCCTGTCCTCTCCGTGGGGGTTTGGGGGCCTTGGGCCACTGTATGCCATGGCCAGGGCCCCCCCACAGCCCACGGGCTCTTTGCCTCCCGGACACTCGATTTTGGTACCGATAATGGGCCGTTTGCACTCTTCAAAGCACCCTGTTGATGCTCCCATGGGCGTTCACAGCCCTGCCCTGTGCCTGCGGGCAAGGCAGCACTTTGTTATTTTAATTTATTATTTCTCCTAATGACTCCCAGTTGGGCTTTTTATTCCCTTTACAAAATTCCCAGGGAGGGCCTCGCTCCAGGTGCGAGGTGGGAGCGTGCAAGGCTCCCACGGCACCGTGGGGCAGTGGGACAGAGGAATCCCTGACAGAAAATGTCTTTGGGCTCATCTGCTGTCTGCAGAGGAAGCTGCCAGCAGCAGGAAGTCACGCTGAAATCCGGCAGGCCTTTATTTGCTCAACCCCTGCCTGCCTTGAGAAATACGTAATTAACGCCTGAAAACGCTCTTTTATCAGAGTGCGTCTTTTTTTCATTTCATTTTATTTTGATTTTTTTTTCCTTGGCATGAGCAGTGCTGGCAGCAAAACCTATCCTGAAGATATTGGGAGAGGGGTCTGTGCCGTCTGGGGGGCTTGATGGTTGGGCACACTTGCTGCCCCACTTTTTTCAGTGGAGGGGAGAGTGAGGGGAGTGAAACCCCGTGGGATTTGTGGGATGGTGGAGAAGCATTTAGTAGCTCTTTGCCATGAGCTGCTCCCGTGCTGGCCTTGCTGCCAGCTCTGCTCTCAGCCCACTGGCTGGTGGGAAGTAATGGGGATGTAGCTGGCCGAGGGAGTTTGGCTCCTGGGACTGTCCAGGACCATCCAGGCAGTATCACCCTGCTGCTGTCAGCTCTGGGTGCCCAGGAAGGGAGGGCCCATCCTGTTGGTGCTGAGCATCACCGAGGAGCAGCAGGGGGCCTGCTGGATGACCAGGATTGTGGTGTAGGCTGACTGGTTGACATGGCTTTCCTGGGTCTTGCTCTGTGGAGGCAGGAGGAAGAGGATGTCAGCACTCCCTGCTGCTGGGGCCAGTGTTTACGAGCGACATTTCTGATCTCACCTGCTTTCTAAAGCCAAAAATAGAGCAAAATGGCTCTTTTTGTACATTTAAAAAAATTTTTTTCTTCCCCTTGCAGCTGTTCAGGTGTCAATAGCACTAGAGCCTTGGGTCAGCACTGCCCATTTCCGAGCTGAGCCATGGCCAGAAAATTCTCCCAAGCTGGCAGAGAGTGTCTGGGCAGGTGGGGCCAGCACTGTCCCCCTGGGGGCTGCTGCTTGTGACATGTCCCCTCTGTGAAGTGAGGCCACCATGCTGGGGGGATGCTCCCACCTCCCTGCGCTCACCCTTCCCATGGCTTATTTTTTTTCCCCATGGTCAGGGGAAGCTTTGAGGAGACCTGAGGCCTCACATGCTTTTTGGTGAGCACTACAGCTCCTTGTCACTCTCAGCAAGGCAGAGCTCCAGGGTCCTCCGTGGGGGCTGCAGCCCTCTTGCCTCCTCCAGAAAAAGGGAAGGAAAAACTAAAGAGAAAAACAGCTTCACCCTTTGTGCCGCATCAACCTACAGCACAAAGAGGAGATGCCTCTTCCAAGCGTGGCATGATTTTTTTGGTGGCAGCTCATGGTGTCCTGCAGCTGAGTTTTGGAGCTGGGGCATTGCAGCCAGGCAGGGCACGGTGTGAGTGGAAGGCATTGGTCTCAGTATGTGGTGTAGGAGTGTAGGAGCAGAGAAGGCTTGGGGCTGGCTGCTGCAGGTGCCTTAGATCTGTGCTGTGCTCTGTATGTGGCCGTGAGCCACCTCTTGCCTTTGCTCTGCCGTGGTGGGTGAGGAATGGACACACTGTCAGTGCTGTGGGGGCAGCCAGGACCCCGCAGTGGCACACAGCTCTGCAGGTGTGGGCACAGCACTGCTCCTGCTGTGGCACCTGTCAGTGCCTGCAGGTTTTCCTCTGTTGTTTGCTCTGGCAAAACGAGTGTGTGCCAGATAGTTTGAAACTCTGATGGGGAGAAGACCCGAATGAAGCAATATCCTCCAGGCAAAGCAATTCCCCCCAGACAGAGAATATTTCCTTCCCTGCCACTGGAAACCAGTGGTCTCCCACGGTGTTGGTGCTGGGAGAAGCCAGGAGCCATCACTGACCCCTGAAAGCACCTGGAGCACCTGCCCCATACTTCCAACACCTCCTGGTGCCACTGTTGCCTCCTTGCCATCACTAGGACACAAGGCTCTGCAGTAACTGGATGTTTCTGCTGGGTGTTTCAGCAGTGTTCTGGCCAACCCACCTCCTTGCCTGTGGGAGCTGGGACGCTCCAGGAGGATGCAGGGTTGGCAGCAAGCAAGCGATTGCTGTGCTCAAAGTCCCTTCTTCCTTTTCTTTGGAGGATTAGGAAAGAAAAGGATTTCTCAGCTGTGTTAGAGGTGGAGAAGGCGCTGGTGGGTTGATGATGTTAATCCCGAGGGGTTTGCTCTAGGTGCAGACCCTGGCATGAGGACACTGCCCTTGCTGGTGTGGCACCAGGGGACGTCACGTAGGAGCTGCCTGTTCCAGATCCTGCCTGGGACAGACAGTGACTGTGGCCGGGCAGGGCTCGGAAGCAGCTTTTTTTTTTCTTTTTTTTTTTTTTTCTTTTTTTTTTTTTTTTTTGGCTTGCATAAAAATAGAGGAAGGGAGGGACCAGCTGTGACTTTCAGAGGTTGCGTGGCCCCAGCACTGGCCTGGGTTTAGTGTGAGCCGCCTGCTTTTTTGTGCTTCAGTCTGTCTTGGGGGTTGTTTCTGTCCCCACTCCTTTCTCAGTCCTGGCTGTTGGAGGGATTGGGTCCTCCCTTCAGTGGGGACACTGGGAGCCCCAGTGCTGTTTTTTTGTGATGGTCTAGGAGGTGTCACAGTGAGGGGGACCAGGGAAGAACTCCATGCTGTTAAATCCAGAGGGATCTGATATCCAACTCCCTGGAGCTGGTGTATGGGCTTGGCATAGGTTGGGATGGGATGGATCACTAGAGTGCCCCCACTGGTGATGTTCTAGGGGCTGGCAAGCCCCTTGGACATCTGCTCATCTGCTCCAAGATGAGCACTTAGGCTTTGCCCAGGGGAAGCAGCGTGCTTATGTGTATGTGTTTAACATATATTTTTACAGATGTACACTGGAAATGCATTTTATATTTTAACTTGTGTGTGTATATACATCTTACTTTTTTGCACGGAGCAATATATACATTGATTTATATGTATCAAAAAGCACACACATATATATTGCTTCACCTATACGTATATATATCTATGTAGCTTTATGGAAGAAGGTGTCCCATGGTCTGAGCCTACCCAGGGCTGGGATCACGGTGTCCCCAAGTGCTGTTGCTGTAGCCAGTGCTGGCCTGGCCTTTCCACAGCCACTGGGTTTCCTGCTCCAGGCCGGAGCTCGCGTTTCCGGGCCGGAGACTGGTTGAATCACAGGAGCTGGGGGAGCTGAGTAATTCTCCATCTCGCTGGTGGAAAACCTAGCCTGGGGGGGATTCGGGTGCTGGCAGCATCCTGGCTGTGCCACAGGGTGAGACCCCATCCTGTCAGGGCAGGATGGACAGAATAATGGCACCCAGGCTCGGGGGCACATGGTAGCAGTGGTGCAGGGGGAGGGAGACCACTCTGGCCATGGCAGGGGCAGAAACAGAGCAGCAAAGTTTCAGGATTCCTGGAAAAAGCCCAGCACAAGGATAGTTTTGTCCAGCTTGTGAACACTGGTGGCCCATGTTGGCACCGGGGGTGGTCCCCCTGGGAAACCATCCCTAGCCCACCCACCTTCTCCCTGTATGCCCTGAACATCCTTCGTGCTGCCAATTTATTTCTTCTTTTTTTTTGGGGGGGTGGGGGGTGAGGTTTGTTTTTCTGCATCTCTGTCAACTGCCTTGGACAGGGGTCTGCACCCCCCAATTTTTTGAGGTCCTGCCTGAGGACGTGGCATTCCACCAGCCAATGGTGCACGGCTCCTTCTGGGAAGCAGCCAGCCCTGTGCTGGAATGGGATGGCCCTTGGGAAAAACGCCCTGTGTCACTGTGGGGTTTTAAAATTGTGATTATTTTTACAGCAATTTTCCATCTATTTTGGGTAGGAAGGAGAATGTCGAGAGGAATCTCTTTTTTGATATTAGTTTTTGAGTCTTTAGGGTAACTCTGCTTTTAACTTGCCCCACCTCCCCATTTGGTGGTAGGGACCCCACAGGTGCCAAGGGGGGTGGGCTCTGCAGCTGTCCCTCTGTCCTGCTGTCTGTCCTGTGGGGAAAGGGATTGGTGGGTTTGCCCAGAACTAAAATCCATCTGTAAATCCATGCTCAAATAATAGCTGCTGTTTGCCAGGCTGGGAAAGCTTGCCGGGACAGCAGCAGGGGATGGGCCTCTTGGTGCTGGGGATGGGAATGGCTCTGGACCTGCTGGTGGATTGAATTCCAGCTTTTCCCCCTTAATGAAAATTTTCCAGCTATGCATTGCTTCCATCTATGCCTGAATATTTGAAAGGATGGTGCCGTGTGGAAAAATGGAAAATCCCCTGTTGGTGATGGGTGAGGTAGATCCTGAAACCTGTGGCCAGCTCCTAAAGTACAGGGATTACATATGTGCTGCCCAGAACTATGTGCATATATTGCACTAAATATCTGCTGCCGAGAAAGCATCATAAATCATGGGCTGCAAAATATATATGTTGGCTCAATAAAGTTTTTGCCAGTGGATTAGCAGGGAGTTCTGGAGCCAGGCAGCTGCTTGCTTATTTTAAATTTCTGAAGATTATTTTTAACAAAAAAAATGGAGGAAATGAGCCTGAGAGAGAGAGAGAGCTCCTCCTGTTTTTGCCAGGCGCTGCCCTGGGAACAGGCACTGCCTGTAGAGAGGCAGGGCTGGAGGAAGCACAGCCGTGGGGTCAGCCCACGGTAGTGGGGGGGTTTCCATCCCCACAGCCGATGCCGGCACAGGAGTCCAGAGCTCCTCTGACACTCTGCCTTGTCCTGCCTGGGCTGGGCTGGAAGGTGGAAGCTGGCGGTTGGCATCCAGCCCAGGAATTGTTTTGGGGCTGAATGGGCGGCAGCTGGGGTTTTCCGGGGATTGGAAACCCTTCCCCTCTGTTGCGCTCATCGAGGGGGCTGGGGAGGGTCCCTCGAGTGGGGATGGGGGCCGTTAATTCAGATCCAAATTCCTGCTCACTGCAAGTGTACAATCTCTTGTGCTGTGCATCATCTGCCTGGTAGGAGGCAGAGGTGCTGACTTGGAACATGGCTGCCTTCCTCAGGGAGCGGGGAAGGAGCCGGGAGATGCGGAGGAAATTTGCAAGGAAATAGCCAGCCTCGGTGATGGTCACCGTGTGACTGTCACCCTGCTGGGAGAAGGCAGGAGGCCCCGGTGGGGTTGTTCCCTCCTGGCAGGGAGAAAACGTCAGGCAGGGTCAGAGAGAGGAGGAGCTGGGCCGGCCGTCTGGCACCTCACCTCAGAGATGCTGATAAGCCACGTGCCTCAGTTTCCCTGTCCAGGCACCTGCTGAGAAAGGATTGGGTGAATGCCACTGGCTCTGGCCACCAGAGCCGGCGGTACGGCATGGTGTTAGAAACCAGAGGTATTTAATAGAAAAAATGAAGGGCTATGCTGAGTCCTTCCCCCCTGCTCCCAGCTCCAGGCAGGAGTTGCCAGCACTGACCACAAGTGCTGGCCGGGCTGTGCCGTGTCAGCATCCTGAGGGTGCTGGGGGAGGATGGGTGGGCAGTGCCAGAGAGCCCCTGCTGTGCTGAACAGTGACCTCTGCTTAGTGAGCAGAGCCCCTCCCTTGGCACATACGGCATGGGAACCCTGGAGTAGGGTGCTTGAGTGGTAAGTAAATACAGGGTCTCTATAGGCTCAGTATGGCCCCAGCATCAGGGCCCTCCATGCCCTGAGCACTGCCCACAGTGATGTCCCTGGTGGTGCATGCCCTGTCACCTGGGTGGTGTTCAGGCCAGGGACATGCACAGAAGGAGTTTGTTCAGCCATGTCTCAGCTGGTGCGATGGGCCGTGTTTTTCCCAGTTAATTTTAGCATAATCTGCTTTTTTTTGTTTTCTGAGTTTTTTAACCTCCTCTATAATCTCTGCCCCCTCTGTGGCCATGCTGGCCTAGGCCTGCTTGGGGCCCCTTGTAAAGGCAGCTCCATGGTTAAGGGCAGCATTGGGGGACCTACAGAAAGGGCTGTGAGAGGACACAGGGATGGGACTTGGCTTGGGAGATCCTCTGGGATTTGCACCCAGAGGCAGGGACCACACTGGTCCCCAGCCAAAGGGGCGTCATCCTGCTGGGGGTCCTGGGGCAAGACGAGCCAGGCACTCATCCATCTCGTGACACTCCCTGCACAGAGAGGGGACAAGGGACATGCCCCTTTCTTTCAGCTTCCCCTTTCAGCTTCCCCTTTTTTGCAGCCAGGGTGACTTTGCTTCTTCCCTGCTCCCAGCCTGTGGAGGGAGGGCTGGGCCAAACTGCACACTGCCTGCGTGGGGTGGCGTCCCTAGGGGGGACAGGGTGGGGGAAGGAGAACCTTAGGCACCCTGGCTGTCTCGCTGAACTCATGGAACCCTGCCTTTGGATGCTGAAAAACAAAACAACCCCAAAAGCCATCGGCTTTCCCTGTTTCCCTGCTGGCAGCTGCCCCCGCAGCAGGCTGGGGCACAGGACCCGGCAGGCTGGGAAGTGTGTGCTATTTAAGAACCAACCTGGGGGCGGCCGAGCCCGCTGGGATCGCCTGAGCTGGCTGGTGGAGGTGGCAACTTATTCCGAGTTCCCTGCCTGTACCTTGTGGCACAAGTATCCTTGCATCCTGGCTGCTGCTGCCTCCAGCTGTGGATATGCAGTTGGGCTGGTGCTCCATTGTTCCCCAGCACAGAGGGGATGTTGGATGGGGCGTCTCAGGTTCTGCCTGGAGATGGGATGGCAGATGATGGACAGAGCTCGGCCCCTTGGTTGCAGGGAGTCCCCAGGTTCAGCCAAAGCAAGGATTGCCAGTCAGCTGTGGCATGCTGGGACTGTGGAGAAAATATTAGTGTGTTGATGCCATTTTCCTAGCCCAGAGCAGGTGTCATTTCTTCCCTTGGGAACTATTGTGAGGGCCCCCCAGGCTCTTCTTTTGTTCCCTCTTTCTTGGTCCTGACTTTTCCAGTGTACATCCAGTCATCTTCTCTGTTAATGCTGCTGCTCCAATGGCTGAAGCACCTGCTGCATTCCCACTGGGCTGGGGGGATGTCCCAGTATGGTAGGGGTTCCTGGCTTTGGACAGAACCTCATCTCTTCTCATTTCTCCACAGGTGCTGGCGAGTCTGGGAAGAGCACCATCGTCAAACAGATGAAGTGAGTGGTCCCTGCGCTGTCCCTGTGGCTGACACTGCTCAGGCCTTGGCCACAGGCTCCAAAACCAGTGGCTGACAGGGAAAGCTTCTCATCAGTGTTGCCATAGAGCATAGGTGGGGAGCAGCATCCTGAGGTACCCCACAAAGGGCTGACCTTGCCTGTGTCTCTTCCCTGCCCCAGGATCATCCATGAGGATGGCTACTCAGAGGAGGAGTGCCGGCAGTACAAAGCTGTGGTCTACAGCAACACCATCCAGTCCATTATGGCTATCATCAAGGCGATGGGGAACCTGCAGATTGACTTTGGAGACTCCTCCAGAGCGGTGGGTGCCCTCCTGCTCCCACTGTGCCTGACAGGGAGGGGGGTTCTTGGTAGCTAAAACAGATGTGCCCAAAAACTGGATTTAAGGTGGCTCAGCCCAAGCCCTGCTGTTCCCTGGTGGGCTCCCATCAGGTCCTTTGGGGCAGAGGGAGTTTCAATAAGTCTGTGCCAATGCTCAAGCTGTTTTACCCCTGCAGGATGATGCTCGGCAGCTGTTTGCACTCTCCTCCACTGCTGAGGAGCAGGGCATCATGCCAGAGGACCTGGCCAATGTCATCCGGAGACTGTGGGCTGACAACGGGGTCCAGGCTTGTTTCAACCGCTCCCGAGAGTACCAGCTCAACGACTCCGCTGCCTAGTGAGTACCCCCTCCTCTGCCTCAGTTCAGCTGAGCCCTGTGAGCCACAGTGATTTATCAAGCAGGAGAAAATCCCCCCAAGGGCTGCTGTTCACCGTCACCAGGCTTAGGAGCTGGTGCTGCCACTTCCCGCGTGGTGCTGGGGCTGAGCTGGAGCGGAACTGGGAAGGCGGATGTTTCAAAAGCTGTTTCCTTCTCTGGTGGGGTGCTGTGTACCCTGGGAGGGGGGGCCCTGGGGCATCCCCCTGCTGCCACTGCTCTGTCCCCACTGCCCTTCCCCAGAAGATGCACTCTGCTGGCTCCCCACTCATGAGCACAGCCAGGGTCCTGCCTATCTTCGTCACCCTTCATGGGCTGTCAAGGCAGGAAAAATTCCCAAGGAAAACCTTGGGGACACTGAGGTCTGAAGAGCATGAGTAGGATGCTCAAGAGGCTTTTCTTTTTCTTTTAACTGTTTTTATACAGAAAGACTTCACATTACACTTGTGCATTATCCAGCAAATTGGTGTTTAGGTAGATAAATTGCTGCAGCTGGTTGGGTTTATCCTTGAAAAGATTAATAAATAAAGTTAATCTGCCTAATGTACCATTGCTGGAGAGAGCAACACAGCTGAGTCTGTGTTCAGCTTACACACAGGAGTGCCTTCCTACCCTCTCCACCCAGACCCCTTATGTAAAACTGTGTGGGGGGAGCTCATGGTGTTCCAGGAACACCCCACCAAGCCTGGCCTCACCTGGGATCCTGCACACTTGGGAGTTACTGCCATCTCAGGGCAAGTGGTTTCCCCAGCTGTCCTCTCATGCATGGCAATATCAGGTCCCTCTTTTGCACTGAGGTCACTATGGGGAAGAGGCTGCAGGAACACTCCTGGCAAGCACCAAACCTGGAGACGCTCCTGTCAGCTCTTTCCCCCAGCACACACAGCTTTCACTTCCTCCTGATGGGTGCACACCCGCCTTCCCCAGCCCCTGTCTGCTCAGCCCCGTCACTCCCCAGCCAGCACTGGCATTTTCCTGGCAGTCGGTGCTGGTTTGGGAGCACAGGATACCCAGCAGGTGCCAGGGAGCTCGCACACACACTTGGAGCAGGTGTATCTGCACAGTGTCTGCCAAGTGCCTGTCAGTGCCATTAATGGAGTGTTTAGCACATGGTGGGAGGTTGGACAACCATTAATTAGGAGCACCTTCAAGCTGTTGCTCCAGTCTTTTTCCAGCCCTGTGGAGATGCCCGCACAATGGCCAATCCCTTGCCCATCTCACAGGGATGATGTGCCCACAGTGCTGCTGGAACAGGACAGCCTGGGAATGAGGAGCCCCGTGCTGTGCCCAGCACACGGCCCACCTGTGCCCCAGCCCTCTGCAGCACAGCAGCCCCCATCATGTTCCTCCTCTGCCTCTTGGGGTTCCAGGAATTTGGGGTGCCAGGGTGGTGCTGGCAGCACCCCGGGGCTTGATGCAATGTCCAAGAGCCTGTGGCGCTGCGCAGGGCCCTGCTGTGGTGTTTCCTGTTTTTTGTCAGCCAGAGGCCATGTGTGTTTCCGGCTGTTTTTGAGCTGCTCTGCAGCAGTAACGTGCAGGTCCCCCACCCTCACACTCACAGCAGGCTCCTGGGGCACCTCCAGCTCTGGCCTTGCCCTGACATACTGCAGGGTTTCCCAGGAGCTGGCGAGTGGCCGCACTGCAGTCGGAGCCAAGGATCCCTATGGCCTCGCGGGCTGTAATCTGGCTTTCACCAGATTACAGGGCCACAAATGCCTTAATTAAGACAAGCCTAATTTGCTTAAAGGAGCCCGTTTGTAGTAACCCAATTAAAGCAATGTGAGCTGGAGAAATCAAAACCTGCCTTGATTCCCCCCGGCAGCCCTCATCAGTCCTGGTGGGTGTTGCACACTGGGGACCCAGGCACCACCTCTGCCGGGGCCCTGGGGGCAGCAGGGCAGGCCATACTCCCCGGGGCGGGGCTCAGGACGCCTGCAACCCCCCACGGCGCTGCTCCCTGTCTCTCTGGCCTCCTGCCTCCTGCTTCCTCCCAGGATGCTGTCCCTTTGTGTTGTTGACTATAAATGGCATGGCGCCATCGATTGTTTCCGCCGGCACTGCAGCTGGTTGCCATAGCACTGAATATTTTCCTCTTGCCGTTTCCCCCCTGTGCAAATGGCCAGGGAAATGGGGCGAGCCCCCCAGCCCTGGCTGCATCCTCTGCCTGGCTCCCAGTGCCAGCACACTGCCCCCAGTCCCTCGGTCCTGTGTGTCCAGTGTCACCCTGGCCGCTGGTGTCTTGCCCTGCCTGTGTCTGGCAGGGACATGGAGTGACCCTAGGATCCACATGGGGGCCTCTGCTCTGCATCCCAGCTTGGCACTGCCCTCCTCAACTGAACAATTCTGGGAGATGGACAGGGGACTCTGGGCCGGCGTGGGGATGTCACATGGGATCTGGGTGGGTCGTGCCCCACGGTCCAGCTCCCACAGCATCTTTCCTATTTGTCCCCAGCTACCTGAACGACCTGGAGAGGATAGCCCGTGCTGACTACATCCCCACCCAGCAGGATGTGCTGCGCACCAGGGTGAAGACCACGGGCATCGTAGAGACTCACTTCACCTTTAAGGACCTGCACTTCAAGTATGTCTGACCTCTTGCCCCTTTGCCTTTTTGAAAGAAAAAAAAACCCCTTCCTCCCCATGCTGGGATGGACCGTGGGTGCACACTGCATGCACTCAGTTCCCTCCACCTCCTGGTTTGCTCATGGCGGGAACTGCTGCCTCAGAGAGCGGAAACCGCTGAAATTGCTGGAACAGCCTCAGAAGCACTTCACAGAGCTCAGCCTGGGGGCGGATCCAGGCTCTGGCGAGGAGTGGAGGGGGAAGGCATCCCTCCTCCCGCTGCTGTGACGCTGCTTCCGCCTCAGGAAGAGCACTGGGTGGGGGCTGGGCTCTTGGGGTCAGGCTCTTGGGATCAGTGGCAGTGTTGCTTGCACCCCGTGGTTGCTTTCCACTGGAAACCCACGGGAAATAATCAGGGCTCCAGTTTCGGAGGCAAAAAGCTGCCATTGTGCACATCCCCAGGGGATTTAGTCCCATGGCAACAGAGCTGCTGTTAGAAAGATCTGCTGGGGTCCTCTCTGAATGTGGGGAGCTTGCAGGAGCCCTGATGCCACCCTGGTGGAATGGAGACACTTGGTTGCACATTGCCAGGGCAGCACTTTGGAGGTGGCAGTGGGGGTGGTCTGGGGGCAATGCAGTGTGTCCCAGTGGGGAAGCCTTCCTGCCAGCCAAGCAGTTGCCAGTGGGCATGGCAGTGGAAGTGGAATGCTACTGCTGGGCTCTTCTCCAGTTAGGCAGGGCATCCTCTGCTGCCCGTGACAGGAGAGGCACACAGTGCATCGGGATCATCCCTGAGCCCTGCTGCTGCCACAATCCTGCTGAGCCCACAGTGACTTGGCTCTCCTTGGTCCAAGGTCTCAGGCAAAGCCCTGCTGTGCCTGCTCTGGAGCAGGTCTCTGGGGAGCATGACACTGACACCCCCTGGGAAAGGTGGCCTGATCCTGCCCCTGCTCACGTCACGGATTTGCTTCAGCTGGGAAATGAGCCTGGACACTGTCCTGGCAGCAGGAGCCGGGGCAGATCCTCAGTACTGGCAAAATCCCTGGGGCAGACGCACTGTGCTCTGCCTGCACTGGTGCTGCTCTTGCTCTGGGCAGCTGGGGACACTGAAACAGGGCACGGGGTGAGGGTGGTGGGGCTGGGAGCTGCCATCCATCCCTGCATCACCCCCCTGCTGCAGGATGTTCGATGTGGGTGGCCAGCGCTCGGAACGGAAGAAGTGGATCCACTGCTTCGAGGGGGTGACAGCCATCATTTTCTGCGTGGCCCTGAGTGCCTATGACCTGGTGCTGGCTGAAGATGAGGAGATGGTGAGTCATGGGGATGGAACCAGTGCCGAGAGCCATTCCCTCTGTGGGGGGCTGGGAGAGCAGCCCCTCCTCTGGTGCCCTGGCCAGTGTGGCCCAAGCCTTGCAGGGCCATTGGCATCCCCTGCCCAGGCAGGCAGGAGCATGGGGGGTGGCAGTTGGGTGAGCAGTGGGGTGGGTGCAGCCTTGGGGGTTCCTGCCTGGCTCATGCTGCCATCTTCCCTGCCAGAACCGGATGCATGAAAGCATGAAGCTGTTTGACAGCATCTGCAATAACAAGTGGTTCACAGACACGTCCATCATCCTCTTCCTCAACAAGAAGGACCTCTTTGAGGAGAAGATTGTGCACAGCTCCCTCACCATCTGCTTCCCTGAGTACACAGGTACCACTGGCACTGTTAGTGCCCCCTGCCCTCCTGGCAGGGGCAGTGGGCGCTGCCTTGCCCGAGGCAAGGTAGCAGGAGGTGCTGGGGACAGAGATGCTGTGGCTCCCTGTGCCTGAGAAGCAGTGGGTTGGGGCAGCAAGTGGGGTGTGGTGGTGTTTGGCCCCAGGACATGGGAGAAGATGCGGGGGGACGCAACACAAGGTGCAGCGGCCCTGAGGGGGGTTATCTGAGGCTCATCCTGCCTTTGGAGCCTCAATTTGCCAACAGGACCGTGGCTGTAGGGGGCCAAGCCAGGCCCAAACCCTTTGGTGGCTGTGGGCAACTGTGGGGCAGCCCAGTGTCTCTTCTATCCCAGGGGCCAACAAGTATGATGAGGCAGCCAGCTACATCCAGAGCAAGTTTGAGGACCTGAACAAGCGGAAGGACACCAAGGAGATCTACACCCACTTCACCTGTGCCACGGACACCAAGAACGTGCAGTTTGTCTTTGACGCCGTCACCGATGTCATCATCAAAAACAACCTGAAGGACTGTGGTCTCTTCTGAGGGCAGCACTGCCCAGGTGGGTGCTGGTCTCAGTGGTGGCTCCTCAAATGGGGCATCCTCCAGGAATGGGCAGGGCACAGCCTGCCAGCTGCAGGCTGCCCTGTCCCCCGATCCTCCCCTGCTCATCACCTCTCTCTCTCCTAGGAGCTGCAAAGGAAGGACCACGCCATCTCCCACTCCTGCTTCTCTTTGGATTCATTCCTCCGCCCACCACATAAAGAGACTTTTTGAGTGCCAGCACGGTGGCAGGACCCATGTACTCCCTGCCACAAGTGTTTGCCCCCCACCATTGTCCTCCTCCTCGCCGACATTGCCCTTCCAGGGAAGACAAGGTTTTAATCTTGGTTTGTACCCCCTTAAACCGTTCCAGCCCCCATTTCATCCACTCTGAGCCCTGGGGCTCTCACTGTTTACATTGCAAGTGTTGCTGGCATGGGAGGCACAGGCTCCCCTCGGGGACGCCCACCCAGCCACAAACACGACCGATGACATTCCTTTTAGTAAACCAGAAAAGAAAGAAGAAAGAAAAAAAGGAAAAAAAAAAGAAAAAAAACAACAAAACCAAACCCAAAACCATGCAAAAAAAACCACACCACACCGGTTGGGCACAGGTTACTTTTTAAAGAAACCTTTTTACCAAACTATTTAAAAGCATCAAGTGCTACATGGTGGTGGCATCCTCCATGGCCAGCCCACCCCCCAACCGTGTGCCTTTGGGGGGGAGGGTCTGCACCCCACCCCGCCTCGCTGCCCCTATCTGATGGGCAGCTCAGGCAGGAGGGTGGGCAGGGGGTGCTGCCCACTGCCTCTATCCCCCCCTCTTTCTAAGCCTAGTTTATAGGGCTAAGCTGTTGCGTAGTGCGAGGAGAGCCCGCTGTCCCCCCTAGCCCAGGGGGACCCTTCAGCTGGTGCCTGCGGCCTCGCTTTTCCCACAGGATGTTTTACTGAATTGTTCACATGGTTTGAAATAATAAAATGTAGAAAGGAAAAAAAAAAAAAAAAGAAACGTTATATATGCTGAAATGCCCTGCGTGACAGGGGAGTGGGCAGGGGGGCTTCATCTCTGTGGGAGGCTTGGGGTGGTCCCTGGGGGTGGGAGAGGGACTCAAGGTGGGTTGGCATCCCCCTGGGATCAGGAGAAACCCCTGGTCGTGGGAGGTGAGGGCAGTGGTAGGACCCTTTGGGGTGTAGCTGGGGTGCTGCTGCAGGGCTAAACCCTACCCTGAGGGGCTGTGGGGTGGCAAGGGAACAAACACATGACTACCATCTGGCTCTGCAGTAGTGGCATAGTGGCACCAAGGGAGCCCCAGTATCACACAGTCCCTGGGGACACCCAGTACCCAGGAACACTCAACGATCTGTAGCCCAGAGGGAGATGTAGCACCCCTTGCACCCAGCAGCCCACAGGAGCCCCCAGCCCCAGGGATCATCCATGGATGCCCCACACCCAAAGGACCCCCAGCTCCAAGGGGTTCCTGGAGATTCCCAGCACCTGCAGCTCCAGGGACACCCAGCAGCACCTGAGGGACCACCCCAGCACCCAGAATTTCAGAGGGCATCTAGGACCCCCCAGCACCCAAGGAAACCCCTAACACCCCTCAGCTCCAAGGGGTACCAGGGACTCCCAGAACCAAGGGGCACTCAAACCCCCCCTGTCTCCCCAGTGCCAGGGGTCATCTGGGAACCCCCAGCACCTCTCAGCTTTGAAGTGAACCCAGGGACCCCCGGATCCCTCAAACACCTAGGGACACCCAGGACCCCCAAACACCCCTCTGCTCCAAGGGGTGGTCATGGCCCTCAGCACCCAAGGGAACCCCCATACCCCACAGCTCCAAGGGTTTCCCAGGGACCTGCAGCACCCAGAAGTATCCAGCACCCTGTAGTATCCAGTGTCATGCAGGTACCCCTAGGACCTGGAGCCCCAGAGACCCCCAGCAGAACTGGGGGCCCCACAGTGCCGACTAGTGGGAGATTTGGTGGGGAGGGGGAGTGAGATTGTGCCCCCACCCTCCCCTCCCCTCTTCACCAGGGGTGGCTTTGGAGATGAGGAGGTCACATCCCAGGGGTTTGGGGCAAGCGGAGATGGTTGTGAAGGTGGGATGGGGTCAGCAGTGGGGCTGGGCCCCGGGGGAGGCGGTGCTCAGCTGGGGCTCAGAACAGCCCGCAGTCCTTGAGGTTCTCCTTGATGATGATGTCAGTCACGGCGTCGAAGACGAACTTGACGTTCTCGGTATCGGTGGCGCAGGTCATGTGGGAGTAGATCTCCTTCACGTCCCGCCGCATGTTCAGCTCCAGGAACTGCAGCTTGATGTAGTTGCCCGCATCGTCATAGGTGTTGGGACCTGGTGGTGTGGCAGTGAGCAGGATCCCTTCCTGGGCTGGTGATCCTCACCAGATTGCCGGCCCAGGATTACCCAGGGCTCCCCCGGGTGGGTAAACCTTGCACACTCCTTCAACAAGGCTCATGTGGCACCACTTGCACGGGGTGCTGAGGACACCTGGTGGGGGACTCCTGCGGGGGTGGTGAACCAACCCTCCAGCAGCACCTCACCACCACCAGCCACTGCCACACTCACCGTCATAGTCAGGGAAGCAGATGCTGAGATGGGCCTTCTTGATCTTCTCCAGAAAGACATCCTTCTTGTTGAGGAAGAGGACAATGGAGGTGGTGGCAAAGTAGCGGTGGTTGCAGATGCTGTTGAAGAGGTGCAGGCTCTCATGCATGCGGTTCTGTGGAAGGACACAGCCCCGTGGTGACACCCAAGTCATGACAGGGACAAAGCAGAACGGGGTGTGAGGTGGTGAGTGTTCCTCACCACTTCATCATCCTCCACCAGGACCATGTCATAGGCACTGAGAGCCGCGATGAAGATGATGCAGGTCACACCCTCAAAGCAGTGGATCCACTTCTTCCTCTCCGAGCGCTGCCCGCCCACATCAAACATCCTGGGCAGGACAAGGGAGGGTCAGCACCCCCCACTCCCTGCCCACCCCCTGGCACCAGCCCTCACTGGGGGCCTGGCCCCCACCTGAAGTTAAGGTCCTTGAAGGAGAACTGTGTCTCGATGATGCCGGTTGTCTTGACGCGGGAACGCAGCACATCCTGCTCTGTGGGGACGTAGCCGGGGGTCACCAGGCGCTCCAGGTCTGACAGGTAGCTGGACGGGCACGTGGTGGGCATGAGACACGGGTGGGAACCCCTGTCATGCCTCCCCCACCCACACTCCCCAACCCACGTACTAGCCCGCAGAGTCGTTGAGCTGGTACTCGGAGGCGCGGTCAAAGCAGGCTTGGATGCCCGGGTCCTTCCAGAGCCGTCCAATGATTTCTGACATCTCCTTGGGCATGGTCCCCTCCTCAATGGTGTCTGAGAGGTGCAGCAGCTTACGGGCATCATCCTGTGAGGGAGAGGGGTTCAGTGGGGCCTGGGGGGAACCCTTGCCCGACATTAAATGCAGGAACTCCTGCCCAACATGGAATGCTCCTCACCTGGCGAGCCGTGTCCCCATACTGGATGCTGAGGGTGGTCATGGCCCGCACAATGGCCAGCATGGACTGGAGTGTGTTGCTGTAAATGATGGCAATGAACTCAAGGCATTCCTCCAGGGAGTAACCGTCTTGGTGGATGATCCTGGCCGGGGAAGATTACAGGCATGGGGCTGAGCTGGGTGCCATGGAGCTGAGCCACATGATGGAT
>JANPWX010000277.1:745059-768044 GCA_024734555.1 Trochalopteron elliotii | reverse complement strand
ACAGACCAACACCTCCAGGATGGCCCTGCACGCCCCAGTACAGACCAGTGCTCCCAGTACGGCCCTGCAGACCCAGAGTGCAGCCCTGAGCACCCCCAGTGCAGTCCAGCGCCCCTGGTACAGCACTGCACCACCCAGTTCAGCTCTGCTCGCCACCACTGTATCCAGTACTGACCCCAGCATGGCCCCAGCACCCCCAGTACTCACACTGGTGCCTCTCAGGACTGCCCAGAGGAGCCCAGTACCACCTCCATTACCCCAATACTGAACAGAGTGCCCTTCTACAGCCCAGTATTGCCCTCTACTACCCCCAGCCACCCCTACAGAACCATTATCACTTCCCTGCCACTGCTCCCAGTATCACCAAGTACCAGCTCCTACTACTAAATCCAAATGCCTCCGTACTTCTAGTTCTTCCAGTACTGCCAGTACCAACCTCCAGTGTGCCCAGTACTACCTCTGATACAGCCCAGGACCTTTTAGCACTTCCTGGAACTACTCAGAGAAGCTTAGTACCATCCCTGTATCAATCAAAGTGTTCCCAGCATCATCCACTACCACCCTCAGTGCCCGCTGTAAAGTTTCTCCCCTGCTCCATGCCCCCAGTACCATCAAGTACCAGCTCCCAGTACCATATCCTGGTGCTCCAGTACTTTCCTCAGTGCCCCCAGTACTTTCCTGTGCTGCCAGTAGTGAGTCTGAGTGCTCCCAGTGCCATGAGCAACACCCACTGCTGGTGCCAGCCATCAGCCCAGCCCAGCGTACCCCAACACCCAGGAGTCCCACCCACTACTGCCACCTCCCCATAGCCCCTGTCCTGCCCCCCAGTGACCCAGTGCTCCCCCAGGGGCAGTGCTTTGTGCCCTGGCAGGGCTCAGGGGAATTATGTGGTGGGGGCCAGGTCCATCCCCTACAGAGCACACGCAGGCGCCCGTGTCTGTCCCAAAGGCAGTGTTTATTTGGGAGCGCCCCTGGCTGCAGCAGGGGACACTTACTCAGCCCTGGTCACTCCTGTGTTTCCCATGTACAACTATTTACAACCCTCCACACCCACCAGGGTGCCCCAGGAGGGTGGCTGATGGGCTGGGTGCCCCAAACACCTCTGGGTGCCACTGTCACCAAGCACCAGCAGCTGCTCGAGGTTTTGTACCAGCATGGCCCCTTCTCCTTCCCTTCTCCATCCAGAGACCATGGGGCCAAGCCCCCACTATTGCCTGAACACTTCAGTCCTACCTTGAGGTCCCATCTCACCCCTGCCAAGCCCCCAGAAACGAGAGAGAGCCGTGTACCCTCACCCCTCCTCCTCAGCTTGCCTGGTGGTCTACAGCTTCCCCACAGAGAGCACTTGCTCCTCCTTTAGCCTGTGGGGAAACTGAGGCACAAAGCTATGATAGCCATGCCCAGCTTGCAGTGGGCAGACCTTGTCTGGCACCGCCTCCCCCTCCACCCGCCCCAGGGTATCATCCTCCCCCACACCAGGACATCCATCCCCCAGCACGGTGCCATGCCCCAGCTGTGTGGGAGGGTGGCTGTGGTGACCCGTGGTCTCTGCACAACAGGATCTGGGGGTCCTTGGCAGAGGGGAAGACAGCGATGGTGGCTGCAGGCATCTCAGGGGTTCCTGCCCCTCCCCAGGGGTCCTTGCTCTTCCCTGGGGCTGGGAGGTGGGGGTAGCACCACCCCAGTGACTATGTACAGCCTACAAGTAAGTACCTCCCCCCGTGGGAGGGGGGAGCGCGTGTGTCTGCGTGTGTGTGTGCGTGGATGTATATATATATATATATATATATTTATTTATAGATATTTTTAATATTAAAAGGGGGGAAAAATAGACCACTGTGCTAGCAAAGTCCCTGATGATGGTTTCATGTATGCCCATAGGTCTCTGGCTGGTGATTCCGGCGGTTTCGAGGCTTCTTCTGGTCCTGCTGCTCCTTGGCTTTGAGGCCAGCCAGTGGCTGCGGGGGGCTGGCGGCCGTGTGCCTCCAGTAGCCCTGGCAGTACTGGTCCAGGAGTCCCATTTCGGGCTGGGTGAGGAGCTGCAGCAGGTCCTGGTAGTGGGGAGTGGGGGCACCCGGCAGGCCAGGGGGGGTCTCTGCCTGCACCAGCACGGCGTGAACGGCGCGGCTGCTGAGGACGCGGAGCTGCACCTTGGTCACCGTGTGCTTGAAGTTGTTCTCGGTGGCGGTGCAGGAGTAGAGGCCGCTGTCACTGAGCTGGAGGGCACGCAGCAGCAGGCCCTGCTCCGTGCGCAGCACCCGGCCCTCCACCCGCAGCTGGGGAAGGAGAGGGGGCACGGCTCAGCCGGATGGCGCCCGGCACCGCCGGCACCCCCGGAGCAGTGCCCTGCCCTACCTCTTTCCGCCGGTCGCTGTTGTCCTTCTGCAGCAGCCACTTGATGCTGGCCTGGGGTGAGCGGGGCTGGCACTCCAGGAAGGCTGTGCTGCCCTCCACCCCGTACTGCACGGCCTCCACGGTGTTTTTGTTAGCTGCAAGGGGGCCACGGGCAGCCAGGTCACCCCCACCCCAGTGCACTTCTCCCCTACCCACACTATCTCCAAGGGTGGGTGTCCATTCATCCATCCATCCACCCATGCATGTATCCCTCTATCCACCCATTCAAATCTGTTCAACCTCCTCCCCAACATATCCATCCATCCATCCATCCATCCATCCATCCATCCATCCATCCAGCCACCCACCCACCCCATTCACCATCCTATCCATGAACTGACCCATTCATCTGTGCTTGTTCTCATCCCCAGTGTATCCACCCATCTATGTTCATCTTCCTCCCTAATACCCACTCATCCACCTACCTGTCCATTCATACCTGTATCTTCCCACACATCCACCCACAAAACCATCAATCCACCAAGGAATCCCTGTGTTCCCAGCTCCAGCCCTGTGCCCTCAGCCTCCCCTCCCAGCTGCCCCACGCTGCAAGGCCTTGCCCCAGACCCCACTCACCATTGGAGTTGTAGCCACGGCACTGCCGGATGGGGTTGCCATGCCGGACGTCCTGCCGCCGGCTCCGCCTGTGGGGAAGGGAGAGGTGAGAGGGGGAGCCTGTGGCTGGGGGTCCCCTCCCTGCCCCTCTCCCTGCTCCTCTTCCTGCCCCTCCCTGCACCTCTTGGAGGAGGCGGAGTAGCGGGTGCAGGCGCTGCCATCCCAGGCACAGTAGGGATCCCGGGCCAGGCAGCAGTCAGCACAGGCTTCCCCGTAGACGTCACAGCGGTGCAGGGCCAGGTGGGTCACGCCTACAGCCGAGGACACATACAGCTGTTGCTGTTGGGGACAAAGAGGACAGGGTGAGATACTACCTCATCCCTACTGCATTAGGGCCTCTGAGAACCTCCCATTCCGGTGCTGTGGTGATGCTGGGCAATGTCACAGCTGGGCCCAGGATAGGATCTGCCCACCTAGTCCCCTGCCACGTGCTATGACTCACCCTCTTGGAGGAGATGGTCATCGTCTTGATGGGTGCTGGAACCTGGATGAAAGCAGGAATGAAGAACATGGAGGGATAACTGCTTGGACTGATAATACAAGCCCTGGGGCGGGCATCCCAGACCCCTCACAGGTAGCTGGAGCAGGCAGAGCAGGCAGGGGGAGATATGAGTGGGCAGCAGGCAGGAGGACCAAAGCCTGGAGTCCCTCCAGAGCTGGCCAAGAGGTGGCTGGTGCCCCAAGACACTGGCTGATGTCTCAAGGGGCTGGCTGTTGTCCCAAGGGGTTGGACGGCTGGGTCAAGAACACTCAGCAGAAGGTGGAGGACATGCCAGCCCTTACCTTGAACACTTCAATCTCCTCCAGCATGAGCTCCTCTGTCTCCATGTCATCCCGGGGAAGCACAATGACCTTCTGCACGGTGCCCCGATCTGCAAGACACCATAGTGCCCAGGTGCTCAGTGCTACCCCCTGGGCACCCATGCCCTCCCTGTCTGTGAAGGGGGTCCTTGCTGGAGTTGTGGGAAGGAAGAATACCCCAGACCCATCCCCATCTCTCTCCTGCTATGGCAGGTAGCTATGTCTGCCAGCTCAGGTGTCTAGAGAGTGCCACTGGAGTGCCAGAGAGTGCCAAGAGCAGCATGGGGACATGCACCAGGGCTGGAGAAGGACCAGGATGGATCATGGGGGCTCTGGGATGCACATTAAGAGCAGGGGAAGCACTGGCCTGAATGATAGTGCCCCCAGGATGGGCACTGAGATCTGGAAAGTACAGGGCTGGATGTCAGTGCCTCTGGGATGGGCAACTGGGCAGGAAAGGCACAAGGCTGGATGATGACGGGCTTAGCATGGGAAACAGGAATTGGATGGGTGCTGGGTCAGGAAAGGATATGGCTGGATGATGAGGCTCCTGGAACAGGCACCAGGACAGGGGGAAGACCAGGCTGCACAGTAGAATCTCTAGGATGGGAAGTATCATGCTTCAGGGATAGGAGCTGGGCTCAGGAAAGGATCAGGCAGGACGGTAGGGTCTGTGAGATGGCATCGGGACAGGGGAAAAGAACAGTCTGGAGCCTTGAGGAGGGGCAGGGATCTCAGGGGGGGCAGTCTCAGCCCCTCAGCCCACTCTAGCGGTGGAGGGCACCGTGCTCTGGCCAGCCCTGGTGGTGCCCGTGCCCTCCGGGGCCGCGGCGGAGCATGCTGCGTTCCCCGCGGTGCGCGGCGTGGGTACCTGTGCCCAGGAAAAGCACCTCATAGCGCCCGTCTGCTGCGTCCACCTGGTCCACGGCCACGGTGGTGAAGCGGTAGTTGACGTTGGTGCGGACCACCAGGGGCTGGCGGTGCGTGGGGTACACGGCGTGGTACATCAGCGGGTGCGAGCGCATGAAGTTGATCACCTCGTCAGGGTAGTCCTTGGTCGACTTCATGGACGGGGTGAAGGTCCCCCCAGGGCACTGTGGTGCACACATCACCAGTGCTCAGTGAGCTGGCACCCGAGCACAGGTCTGAGGGTGCCAGCTACCTGGGCAGGCACTGGCTCACCTTCCCGTGGTGCCCGGGGGGTACTTACAGTGCCTGGACGGGGGTAGGGCATTTTTCCTGTGTAGGGCATCCACTGGTAGTTGGGTCCTTCCTTGTGGGCAAAGGGCCCGTTGAAGACCATGCGGATGTCAGCCATCGAGTAGACACACACAGCAGAGCCTTTGAAGACGGACCTGGGGGGAAGGACCTGCTGCCACCCTTTGTCATGGCATTGCCAGGATACCCACACAGCTGAGACCCCCTCCCCTTCTGCTCTGTGCCAGCAGGGTCAGCACTCACCCCGAAGCAGAGAACACAGCGTAGATAACAGGGTTCTTGGTGTCCTGAGTCTGCTGGATGAAGACGTCCTCTTGGGACAGAAAGATGGAGGCATCACCATAGGGAAGGTGGGCAGGGACACCAGGGTACAGGCAGAGCAGTTACCCGTGGAAGAGCAAGAGGCAGGGGGCAGCAGGGGTGTCCCCAGCTCTGCCCAGGGTGCCCCCCAAGCCTCCAGGGGTAGAGAAGGCTCCCATCCCTTTCCTCTCACACTCACGGAGCTCATCGAAGTGTGTTTCAATTCCATCGGGTCCCGGCACAGAGCAGACGAGCCGGGCCTTCAGGAAGGTGCTCCACTTGTTCACAAGGCAGCAGTGGCCCCCATCATCATTCTGCAACAGTGAGACCCCTGTGCTCAGCCCTGCCTGTCCCCCTGCCCACAGCCCTGCCCGTCCTCTGCTACACCTACCAGGCAGATGCGCCCGATGCGGGAATAGACCCCAGGACTCAGCGGCGCATCAGCCGACTTCTCTCGGAAGAAGAAGTAGAGCTTGTCATCATTCCTCTCGCTGCTGTCAGGGATGAGCTGGGCACGGACAAAGGCTGGGTCTGGAATCACACAGCACAGCATGGCACCATCAGCCCAGTGGCATCCCTGCTCCATGCCATAGCAGGATGCTGAGCCCCCCTGTGGGGTCCCTGGGAGCATTCCTGAGGCCCACAGGTTGAAGAGATACACCAGCTCTACAAGCAAGGTGGTGGGAACCAGTCTTCCCCCCAGGAAGGAACCACACAGCATGGAAGCTTCTCAGGAAGCTTCTCCCTGCCATCCATCAGCCAGTGCCCAGCCTGTGCTGACAGCTCCCCCTCTTCAGGTTACCACCCCGTTGGCTCCCCGGCCCGGCAGGATCCTCCCATCTGCTCTGCTCTGTTTACTCAGCTGCTGCCCTGCAGGCAGGGGTGCTCCAAGGGGGGCAGAATGAACGTTCGGGGTCACTGACTGCAGGCAACATGGTTGATGCCTCAGGGCTGCAGAAACCCATGCACTGACACCAGCAGAGCCAGCCCCATCCCTCACTAGTCTGCTCCCACCGCCCAGCAAAGCTCCAGGCATGTCTGTCACTGCCCACACAGCTATCTCTGCTCTTGTGCCTTCACATCCATCCATCCACCCATCCATCCATCTATCCATCATCCGTCCACCATCCATCCATCCATGATCAATTCATCCATCATCCATCCATCATTCATTCATTCATCCATGATCAATTCATCCATCCATCATCAATCCATCCATCATCAAACCATCCATCCATCATTAATTCATCCATCCATCCATTTTCTGTCCATCCATTCACCTACCCGTCAGCTGTCAACCATCCATCCACCCACCCACCCACCCATCCACCTGCCCATGCTGGCTGCTGTCTCTGTTCTGGCAGAAGGATGCAGTACCACATGATGTTCTCATCTCTAGGGCTGGAGCCATGAGGTCCCCAGGGCACCTGGGCCAGTGACCCCTGAACTCACCATTGAGCCAGCGGGAATTGTACTGGTCTGTCCTCATGGCTGTCTGCTTGCCCATGGTGCGGAAGATGGCTGCGTCTGTGCCCATGAAGTCGATGTAGACACCAGCATAAAGCTCTTCATCTGCAGAGGGCAGAGGTCAGCCAGGAATCCCCACCTCATCCCATCCACCCACCTTCATCAGCTGCCAGCCCCAGACCTGGCCGGTAGCCACCAGACAACCAAGAGCCACTGCCTGTGACCATCCCAGAGAGTTCTGGAAGTTGGCACTGGTCTGTAACCATGATCCCCACTTCTGCTGGGCCAGGTGCCTGGCCAGCTGAAGCCAGCAAGGGTGGTGGAGCAGGAACTCTGCTCCTGGTGAGAGCAGTTGTTCCATCCCACCTGCATATTCCCTCTGCCCAGCACAGGAAGCACTGGCACCAGGGAGCCACAGGACTCACTTATTAATGCAGAGACGGTGTCTACTTTGGGGTCATAGGAACACTTCCCCTTGCCTGACTCCAGCTTGTCTGGCTCCAGGTAGAAGATATAATCCTGGAGAAGGAAGCAAATAGAGCAGCTGGTTAGACTTTCATCCCTCCCTTCATGTGACAGCTCCCAAAGCCCACCAGGAGAGGCAGCCTCCTCCAGGATGATGCACAACAGCGAGGACAGATGTGGATGGACCACACAAGGGGTCTGTCTGCTGGTTTCCTGAGAAGCTGAAGCTCCTGGGAGAGACTTCTCCAAAGATGCTGGGTGCTTCTCCATGCCCTCCACCACTTGGCGACTTGGCTGAGCCATCAGGCTGAAGTGGGGCATCCATCCTCTAGGTCTGGGAAAAAATCTCCTCCGACTGTCTCTTCAATCCAGCTGGCTGTGCTGCATATTGCCGCTTGCCCAGCAAAGTCACACAGTTCCAGCAGCTTCAGCAGGCAGGGTTTGGCCTGCAGCACAGCTCGGCACAGCTTGGCACAGCTCAACTGCTGGACCCACTTGTACTTCTCTTGCCAGAGGCCATTTTCCAGTGCTTTTCTTCACACGGTGAGATGCTGTGTCTGCTCTGTGGGATGTCTCCCTACTGTCACTCCTGCCTTCCCTGTGGCCATCCCTGGCACTATCACACGTTCCCAGTCAGGAGCGAGACCCACACTGCCTCTGCAGGCACATTCAAAATCCTCTGCCAGTGCTGGCTGGGGGCACACAGGGACAGGCTGGCCCAGCCAGGTCACTCCTCACCCTTGCATAGGGACCACCTTCAGCTGAGACAAAGCAGCAGCACAGAGTATCCATGGGGAGCCTGGGCATGGGGGAGACCTTAAGCAATCAAATTGGGCAGATGCCCACTGGCCCTGTGCCCTGGCTTTGGCACATGGATGACGGACATAGTGACAGCCAACAGGGAGGCCAGGAGGGTCCTGGTGGAGCCCTACCTCTGGGAAGAACAAGAGGGGGTGAGGGGCTGGGAACTCACCGTGGGCATCTCCCACAGGAGGGTTTGCTCCTCCTGGGGCACTCAGGCCCAGAGATGGGCATGTTTCACCATCCACATCACTGCGCTGCGCAGTCTGTGCCACCATCACCATCACAAACACCGCTGCCCAACACTGGCCTCGCTCCTGAAGTGGGCAAATGCCTCACATAGACAAACTCTCTCTCTCTCCAGCATAGCCCTGGCACTGGATCCATCATCTCACCCTCCTGGTCAGGCAACACAGGAGTCATTGTGGTGCTGATTGCTGCTGATGGGCTAACACACCTTGAAATGCACCAGAGCTACCAGGAAGCACGTGCTGCCAGCCCCCAGGGGTGTCCTGCTAGGACACACACCCTCTCCCCAGCAGAGAGAGAGGAACTGGGGTGACCTGATGAGGCTAAAATGGCAACAGCATTTTCCCAGCTGGCACTGGGAAATTGGCAGCAAGAGCTGCCCGCGGTTGGGGAGATGCTCACTGCCAAGCATTAACCTTGGCCCCCGACCACCCGAGGAGCTGGAGGAGCCCCAGGCTGCACTGGGGTGCCCATGTCCCCCATGCTCCCCAGCCCATGCACTGACCCATGTTAGTCTGGAGGGGAGAGGCTCAGGGGTGACACTGTCAGGGTGGGCTGCACACTGGGGTGCTCCCAGAAGCTGGGGATTCTGTCACCTCCCCTAGTGCACTTGCTTGCCAGGATGACACAAGCCCCTCTTAGGGCAAGGTGAAGCAGCTTCTCAGTAATGTTTCTGTAGGCCCTACCCAAACACCTCTTCTGCACATCACTTCGGCATCCTCCCCTGAATCATCCCAAGCCCTGTGGCTCTGCCGACACATGGCCCCATTTCCAAGGGACACAGCAAACCTGGAGTCAGGCAAAGTCACGGTGGGTGAAGAGCCACCATCCCTGACAGTGTCCCCCACAGGGGGGATCCTACACGGACTAGGAGGAAGGAGTTAGTGAGAGAAGGAAAGCCGACACCAGGCCGGTGGCCAGGAGATGCTGTGCTGGGAGGGAAGGGGATGTTGGGGATGCCCACGGCACGGGGCGCCCTGCCCAGGGTTGGAAGCATGCCAGTGGGATGAAGGAGCCCGCGGCCCTGGTGTGCCCCTGGGGACAGGTGGGCACGGCTGCGGCGGGCTCCCAGACCGGTTCCCACCTTGCTCTGTGCTGGTCTCGGGCTGAGGGGGCTGTCGGTGGATCTGCTTTCCCGGCCTCCCGGCTGGCTCGGCGGAAACCCCTGGGGAAAAGGAGCAGGGCAGAGAGTTAGCGCCAGCAGGGGAAGGACCCCCCAGGGCAGGGGTGAGCAGGGGACCCCAAGAGCTGGGGTGATGGATGCGCATTGAGCAGCAGCACTGCTGTCCCCCTGGGTTCCTTGATGCTCCAGGCTGGGCTAGCCTCCAGCAGGAGCTTCTCCAGGACGGATCCTGCTCTCTCCCACAGAACTGGGGTGCCCTAGCATGGGGTAGGAGAGAGTGGAGAGATGGCTCCTCACAGCCAGCCAGGCTGGGCTCACACCTGGGGGCTCAAAAATGGCACCTGCCACCTTGTTCCTCCTGTGATGATGAGCAATGCCTCAGCACCAAAGCTATTAGCACCATGGGGTCACTGGAACACTTCCACGCTGCCACTAACTCTGCTGGACAACTAGTGCTGTCCTCGACTGCACTAGCACCCTAGGTCCTCTTCATATGCTGCCACTCCCCAGTTCAGTCCCAATTCAATCCCAATTTGGAATGGTCTGAGCAGCATCCACCTCTCTCAGTGCCCATGCCAGGCTTGGGGGCTCTGAGGCAGTTGCCCGTCCTTCATATCCAGCGCTGTGATCCTCCCTCAGTTTGGGCTGGTGACTCCCTCTCCAACCTCAGGAGAAGACACAGCCTGTCACTCCAGCGTGGAGGGGACAGACACTTCACAGGGTTTGGGAGCCCTGGGATACTCATGCTGCTACTTGCAGAGACTGGCTCCCTCCCAAGGCTGTCCTGAAAATGCTCCTCTGTCTGCCACACATCCTGCCTGGCAGCATGCAGCTTTGATGCCACCCTCTCACTGCACGTTGTGGTCCTTGGTGCTGGGTGACATCCATCCGGGGATGCTCCTGAAGTGGCCACATGTGATGGCACAATCCCTGCACAGTTCTCCCTGTGCAGCACCGGTGCTGGCATCCTTGGAATCTACAGTGAGGGGCTCAGCAGCCTGGCAGCAAGCAGGAAGCTGGGTTGACATGTCCCTCGT
Source organism: Trochalopteron elliotii (assembly GCA_024734555.1). Classification (NCBI taxonomy): domain Eukaryota; kingdom Metazoa; phylum Chordata; class Aves; order Passeriformes; family Leiothrichidae; genus Trochalopteron; species Trochalopteron elliotii. Next base: position 757,574 of record JANPWX010000277.1, on the reverse strand, counting down.
CCCAGTGGAGATCCAGCGGTGGCTGCAGCCAGCAGGGTGAGAGGGCACGTTGTGTGGAAGCTGCCATCAGAGTACAGCCAAGTTCCAGCGTGAAGAGAAGTCCTTGCTCTGTGGAGATGGCTCAGCCCCGCTCAGCAGCACAACACCGTTAGCCATGGTCACCCCCAGCCTGCCCTTCCCACAACCTTCAGCCCCCAACCTCCCCCACCAGCCAGCAGAGCTGAGCCAAGCACCCACCCCACTGCAGTGCCTTGGTGGCTGTGCCAGCACCACCGTGCCAGACACCAGCTCAGCAGCCCCATCCCTCCCACCCCTCACCTGGGCTTTGCGCCCGCGGTTGACGAAGGCACAGATGGGGTTGTAGGCTCCGGTGCCACACACGTAGAGGTGTGTCCGGTTCCAGGGCTGGATCAGGCGGATGAAGTTGCCACACTCTCCCTGGGAAGCAGAGGAGAATGTGTCAACCCAAGCACGGGGGCTATGGATTGCAGTGGGGCCGTGTTGGTGTGGGCATGGGATGAAACAAGTCATTGGATAGCATGTGGCATGGGACAGCATGGATCTGGGACTGGCATGGGACAGCACGGATCAGGAGTTAGCATGGGACAGCATGGATCTGGGGTTGGCATGGGCCACGAGCTGGCAAGCCAGAGGGCCCAGCCCTGGCTTGTAGGAGGAAGCAGCATAGGGAGCTTGGCCTCCTACTTGCCCAGAAAGCTCTCCAGGATCTGCCTGGCTGGAACAGAATGGGTGACAGGGCACTGCAACACCCTGGAGTGCCACCCCATCTTGACATAGCTGTACATGCTAGGGGATGGCTTTTCCAGAGCAGGATACAGGGACATGAATCCCCCTGCAGCGCCAGGGAGCAGCCCCACTCCACTACCAGAAGGGGGTTCATCGGAGTTACTCACATTGCTGTTCTTGCCTGACAGGATGCACTCCTCGATCCTCTGCTGGGATGCAGGCCAATGGATCTGTGGAAACACCAACCCAGGGGAGACCAGGACTCCCACCTGGCCCCATCACTTTCCCACCAGCACCAGTTATGCCCATCGAGCTCTTGCCCTGCCATCTGAAAGGTCCCCAAAGTGCCCAATTACCCCCTTCCACCTGCTGCCCCCCCGCCCTCGCTGGCAGCTTACGATGAGGGGCTCGCGGTTGATGTCGTGGAGGTCCAGCGAGAGGACGTAGTCCTTGCTGCCCACATACATGCGGTCGTGGTCCTCGTCCTTCAGCAGGATGCGGTAGTCACTGGAGTTGAGGAGGAAGTTGAAGAAGTGTGCTGTACCCGTCGCCTTCAGTTCTACAGGGGTAAGGGGAAGGTGTCAGTAGTCCAGGGATTCCCGTCTTTGCCATTGTCATCCCTGAGTCCCAGCCTGGGCCCAGCTGCAGGACACCCCAGGAGAAGAGGTGCCCACTTTCCACTCCATGAGTGTTGTTTTAAATTTTTTCAGCCTTCTGATGCTTGCATTTTTGTAGTGGAATTTCTCACAAATTTTCATGTAAACAAAAGTAATGTTGTTGTAAACTGTTCTTTTTACTTATCGTTCCTCTCTTGAGGAGAGACAATTGATAGACTTCTAGTTTGACCAGTGTAATTAAGGAAGTGTCAATCTCGTTTGTCCAATCCGTGGTCATTGTCCAAAATCTATATAAATCGAGGCTGAAAAATAAACGCCCCTCTTTTCGCCCTGACAACTGACTGCATGTGTGTCGTTCTTTTCGTGTCCTATAGTGACACATGAGCACCATGATACTGCCACCTCTGTGCAGGACAAGGGACAATGACAGAGATGCTCATGGCCAGTTGGGACAACCAACAGTGGCCAGAAGAGAAATCAGCAGAACCTGGACTCAGGAAGTCCAGCACCCCACAGCAGGGAGTGGAGGTTGCCATTGAGATGGGGAAGGAGGCTGTGGCTCCCTGCCACCCCAGCCTAGAGACCACAGCTCCTAAAACTTCCAGCATCATCGCCCTCCTGCACTGTGACCCCATGTTCCAGCCAAGCCTCTGGCTCATAGGATGGGAGAGCTGGGACCCCAGGGAACCAGCTCCAGGGGAGATGATGAGCCTCTTCCCCGCCCTTGCACACCCCATCCCCCCTTGGAAAGTTATTTTTAGCCTAAGTGTGGGAGCAAGGAGTGAAAGAGGATAATGAGGGTCATGAATATTCACAAGTGCGATGAGGCAGCCAGATGGAAGGCAGAAGTGCTGCAGATGATGTGGGCCAGTGCCAAGAACCACGCAGCAGGGACCAGGGCACGAGTAAGACACAGCACCCAGCCCCAACAGGATACAATCTGACCTGGAGGCTGCCTCTTTGGAGATGCCACTCCCCTTGGAGGTGTCATCCCCTTTGGATACCACCCCCAAATTCAGATGCCACCTCCATGGGATGACATCTGCCATGGATGCCATCCCTTTGGATACCACTCCAAGCCATCAGATGCCATCCCCATGGGGCATCATCTTCCCCATATGTTTCCTTTTGGAGGTGCTGCTCTCTTAGGATGCCATCAACAGCCATTGGATGCCACCTCCACGTGATGCCATCAGCCTCTGAAGCCAACCCTTTTGGAGATGCCACTCTTTTAAAAAGTGTCACCCTCTTTGGATGCCACGAACAACCATCAGATGCCATCCTCAGACATTGGTTGTCACCCTCATGGGATGCCATCTGCCCCAGATGCCATACCCTTCGGCATTGTCATCCTCTTTGGATGCCACCAACAGCCACCGGATGCCAAATCCATGATACGCTGATCCAATGAGCACCCTCACCTCCATGCAGAGGGGTGCCCTGTGCAGACACCAGGAGCAGCTCTGGGGACGCCCCTTCCTGAGGAGGAGTGGAGCAGGATCCTCCAGGTCAGTGTCAGGAAGCATCACACCGGCTTCCAGGCAGCACCGGGCAGGGCTCCAGCTTCCCTTCCCACTGGGAGGCCAAGTGCCTGCAGATCTCCCTGACCTCCCGGCTGCACAAGGGACTGGAATGTCCCACAGGAGCCCCCAGCGTCCCTTCCCAGCCAGGGCAGCCCCTCTGTCCCACGGGGGGCAGCGGTGCTCCACAGTCCCACAGCAGGGCAGCACCTGTACAGACGCTGGCCCTGCTCAGCCGTGGCAGTGAGGCCAGTGCACACACACAGTGTGGGAACCCGTCGGAGCCAGTTGCGGGAAACGGAGTCATGGGATGTGACAGGAACCTCCCCCAGCTTGGGGACCTGCCCATCTGACAGGGCTGGACAGACAGGACGAGCCCGGTGGGCGTGTGCAGGGGCTGGGATTTGGGCTGCAGGCAGGAGGGCCATGGCAGAGGTGCAGTGGAACAGTGCCAAGGATGGGGGGCCAGGGAGCCACCCACCCACCCACAGCAGGCTCCTCCTCCCGCCTGGCCCATCTGGGCTCCAGATGCTCCCTGTTGCTGGTGCTGGCTCACATGCCACCCATGGCGTCCCCAGCCTGTCCTGCAGCAGTCCCTGACTGTGCCACGGCACACTGGGTCTGGTCCCTGCCTGTCCTATGTCCCGAAGCTGCCCCACTGGCCCATACACTGTGTGTACAGGTGTGTGCCCCACACTCTGTGTGTGTGCTGGTGCCTCCCTCAGTGTGACGCTGGTGTTGGTGGGGACCAGAGCTCGGGAGCCAGGAAAGACAGGGTGGCTCTGGCAGTGAGTGACACAGGCACAGCAGAAGAGCTTGTCTCCAGCTGCCAAAGATGGAACTGCATGCCCAGGTTTCCCACTCAGGACACAGATACCTGCAGCAGGCAGAGACAGGGATGGCAATCAAACTGGACAGGAGCCCCCATGCCAGGACAGCCCCTCATTTGCCATCCCTGCCCAGCCTGAGGATGCCAGCACCAACAGCCCCGGGATCCTGGAACACCAGGACACCTGGTGACAGTGACAGCCCCAAATATCCCACATACATTAGGATGGACGTCTCCGGGGCTTGGCAGAGGATAGGGCCAGTAGCACAAAGCCCGCTCACCAGGGGCTCCGTTCAACCCCCCACGGCCCAGCGATCAGAGGGGACACTCCCAAAGCAGGGCAGTGACAGACCCACTGCCCCGTGACGCCCTCTCCAAAGACAATGGCGGGGCGGGCAAGACCCTGCCACAACCTCTGACCTCTCAAACCTCCATCGCACTGCCTAATCCCCCAGTGTCACTGTGTCCCCAAGCCCGCCCCCAGCAGCCATGGAGTGCCCCAGGGGATGGAGTGGGACAGAGGCCCCGGCCGGGCTGGAGAAGCCGGCTCATTAGCCGATGCGCCCCAACGAGCATATTCCCTCCCGCATCGCCATTGCCAATCCCGGCACCGGCAGAGCTCCTCCGGCTGGCCGGGAGCCTAATCCTATTTTAATTGCCGAGCACCGGAGCCAGGAGCCGCTCGGCATCACAGCTAGGGTGGCCTCCCTGGGGACCGTCCCCTCACTACATTCCGCAGAGCCCCCACCGAGCTCCCCGGGACTCGGCTGCCCGAAATTGTTTTGTGTCCTTGGGCGTTGAGCTGTAATTACCCCGCGCCCTCGAGTGATGCCGGCGGCTAGGAGCCCGAGGGCTGGCAACAAGGTGCGGTGCGATGCTCTGCCCGCGGCACCACCGCCCGATTGCATGCTCTGCAAAGCCAAATTCCTCCTGCAATGCCAATTTCGGGCTGCATTCCCAGCTCCAGCAGCTGTCCACCATCGCTGGCTGTCACCACTGGCCCCCATCGGGCAGGGAGGGGTGAGTTGTCCCTATATCCATCACTCACTGGCACGGAGACCAGTGATGATCTCCAAAGCAAAAGGGAGATTTTGGGGGTTCTCGATAAATCGAGCACTCCTCACCCCACCCCAGCCCCCCAAATCCTCCCCGACCCCCCCCCAAACATCACCAGGGCACCAGCCTGAAGAGTTAACACCGTTACGACCCGAGCGGGTCACCTCCCCAGGTGCATCATCACTGCATTCCCCAAAACCAATTACAGGCGCTCTCACCTAATTAGATTCTAATTATGGGCTTGTAGCGCATTCAACATAATTAGCATGTAAATTACACGGCGTGTTTATATTCAATAACCGCACTCCCGCCTCCCCTACCCCCCCCAACTCCCCCCACCCCGGCTGGCGGAGCCAGCGCCTTTCGGGAGCCCTTTCTTTGCATGGGGAAGAATGAATTCACTTTAAATGCCGATGGAGAAGCCCAGCACTGATCCCAAGGGAGCCTGGCACAGCAGGGATAAATCCCGTCTCCATCCTGCAGCGTTTTATCCCACAAATTTAGAAGCGTGCCCCAAATTTTGATTATGTTCCCTGCTAATTTTTTTTCCTTACTTGAAATTTGAGATGCAGCTTTTTGGGTACGCATTAGAGGGGAAGGATGGGGAGCAATGCCGGGAGACGGAAAGGGGGCTGGAGGATGTGTCCCCTCTCGTGGTTAAAGCATTTGTTGTTATTGGGGCTGATCAAAGAGCTGGGTGGGTCGTCCGATGAAAGCAGAATTGCTTATTTGTTTGAGCGTCACTCCGCTACCCCTTGATGGGTTATTTATGATGTAATTAAGCTAATTACATATAATAAGAGAGTTTCCGTGGCCCCCAGCCAAACTCTTTTCCCATTTAACCGATTCACAGGTGGGAGGAAACCGAAGCTGCCTTGCAGGGGCTCGGGAGATGAAATGACTCCTGTTCCCGCTTGCTGCCTTCCACCCTCGATCATCTCCAGCCCCCCTGGAGCATCGCCCCGTGCCAGCACCCGCGGCAGAGGACAGGTGCTGCAGCCGCCCGGGTCAAATCCCTCGGGATGAAAGAGGTGCCGGCCGGGTGCTCCCCGCAGCCACCGCAGCCCGGCCAGTTGGGTGCAAGCCAAAAAACAATTTAAAAAAAAAGAAAAGCCACATTTTTTCAGCAGAAAACCGCTGATTCATCCCCGGGCCAGCCTGCTCCAAACGCTGGTGTGTGGATGTTCCCCAACGAGCAGCACTGGCAGGAGGTACCCCGTCCCCACCGAGCATCACTCTGCAGTGGTAACCAGGCTCTTGGCTGGGTCAGGGGATGCTCCAGCAGCATGAAATCCCCTTCAGGAAAGAGCTTGGCTTCAGAAAAAAAAGACTTTAATCACCCCAAAAGCAAAGTGCTGAGGTGAGGTGCCCCAACCCACTGCTTTTTGGGCTTTTTTGTTTAATGTTTGGATATTATTTCTTTCCGCAGCCCCTGAGGGGAGGGCACGGTGCCGGGTGGAAACTGCGGCTGCTCCAGGCCCTTTGCTCTGTGCCCAAGCAGCACTGGGGTGGGGAGAACATCCATGCCAGGACCCCAGGAAGGGCCACGCTCTTCCATAAGGAGCATTGTTAATTTAAGGGATAACTAGCTTATTAGATATAGGCTTGGGGAGGCTGAAATTGCACAGGGTTTTTTGGCGGGGGAGGGTTTAAGGAGCTTATGGAGCTTCGCAGCCGGAGCCAGGGAGCTCAGCCCCAGCAGCAGCCGGTCCCAGCGGGTGGAGTGGCCCTGCCTCAGCCCCCCACTGTCCCAGCCAAGGAAATCCTCTTAGGGGTCACAGGGTTCAGCCCCATGTCCCCGCCCCTTCGGGCACGGGAAAGGGGACTGTAGCATCCCCCTGACCTTTATGGGGTCTGAGGAGCAGCATGGGGCACCCACGCCAGGGTGGGGACCAGCAGTGCCAGTGTTCCCAGCACAGTCCCAGCACTGGCTGTCCCTAAGCCCTTGGCCCTGTTCGCACCCCCCTGTTTATCCCATCCTGCTGTCACCAAGCAGTGCCCACAGCTGCAGCAGCTTAGGAGGGCGCCTGGGTGGCCCCCAGGACGTGGTCCCCTGTCCGGGCTCCTCTCCAGCCATCTGCCACCCCCTGGCCCGGATCAAGTGCACTGGTATCTCCTGGCCACCGGCAGAGATGCCAGTGGGGTGGAAGGGGAAACTGAGGCATGAGGCAGGCAGGAGCGAGGCCACACAGGGGGCTGGCAGTGGAGCCCAGAGGAGACTCCATGCTCAATTCATTCTTTTTAAAGCCAATTTTTTCCCCGGCAGGAACTGCCCTGCCTCTCACCCTGCCCCTCCCAGCCAGGGCTGCCCCTGGCTGGACCTCAGCCACAGCTTTTCCGAGAGGTGCCAGCAGGGTTGTTCCCCTCACTGCAGGGAGCAGCTCCTGTTTGGAAACCCCACGGAGAGCCCTGACCTCGAGGGCTTCCCGCCATGATGCGGGGCAAGAGCCCACCCTTCCTTCCCCCATGCTTTTCCCACGCTGGACAGGGAGCAGGACATGGAGGGATGAATCACCATCATCATCATCACCTCCTGCATCCTCGTGGGGAACGGGCCAGCCTCTCTGGTGCCCAAGCCCCTGGCCCGGAGGAAGGCCCAGAGCAGAGGGGGCCGCAGGATGTGTACAGCAGTGCGGGGAGCGAGTGAATTGTTAGCACAGAGATGATTAAAAATATCCACCCTATTTCTGGCCAGCACTGAGCTGGGATCTGGGAAGAGCTGTTGGCAAAAGGGAGCTGTGCCGGAGCCGCTCCCAGCACTGTTCTTTCCATGCTGGTCACCTTCCTCCTGCCGACACACGGACAGGAAAGCCTTGAGAGGAGGACACACGTAAAGAGACTACAGGGGTGACGGGATGGGGGGAGGACTGACCCTGCCCTGCCCATCACCCTGCACCAGGACACAGGAGCTCAGTTCCCACCCCTTTCCTATCACTTCGGTATTTTTGAGATGTGTTTTTTTTTAATGCACTCAGAGACGCCGGGGCTCCGTAGAGGATGACGCAGGCCCCGGGGAGCTGCAACAAACCTCTGGCACATGATAACAAGCAAAGGCAAACAAACCCAGAGACGCTCCCACAGCTGGCAGAGCTCCAGGCAGTGCGGCCGCCCAGGCAAGGTGCCAGGGGACACACTTGGGGACATGGTGGCTCCTTCCCCAGCACCCTGGCCACAAGGCCACCTTGATCCCACCCTGGAATTGGAATGCTTTAGCCCTCTGTGGTAGAGACCCACACCCCAGCCCCAGAAGCTGTGACTGCACAAACAGCCACCTGGTCCCCTGTGGCACCACAGCCACCCCTGACAGCAGAGCCCAGCCAAACTCATCACACAAATGCCCCCAGCCCAGACCCATCACACCCAACCCCACTGTCTGCAGCTGCACTGGGAGATTTGGGGCCAGGCATTTGGTTTTCATCCCTGCTTCTCCAGGCAAGAGAAGGGGCTGGACCATCCACAAAGTGCTACTGTCACACTGTCATGTCCATATCTCATGATTCTATGGCTTGGGGCAGGCTGCATGCAGAATGATGAATTCAGGAAACTGCTCACCAGCCGTTTGGTGTGCGGCTCCCAGCTGGCCCTCAAGGAAGACCCTGGGAAAATCCTCCACCATTGCCACCCTTATCAGAGCACAGGCAGGAAAGAGGCGAGTGGCACCCCTTCCCAACCCCAATGTGCTTGGATCTAGCACACCGCTGGCATTTCTTCTCATGTGCCATTGCAAATCAGTCCTTCTCCCACCACAAATCCCCCCTCTAGGCAGCAAGGGCAGGGGGAGCCCTGCCAGACCACCTTCAGCAGGAGGGAGAAGGACTGGAGATCCTGATTACAGCCAGGAACCATTGCTCCAGCCAGCTGGGGCCAAAAAAAACCAACCCTAAACCAGCCCCTAAAAAAACCTGTGGCACAGCAAGCTTTACCATGCTTATCCAGAATTAATCTCACTCCTGGAGCACACTGTAGCAGTGGGTACCAGGTCCAGCTGGGACTTTGCTGGAGCCTCCCCTCCCCACAGCTGTGAGGAAGAGGTGTTTTAAGCTAAGGTGGGGACGCATCTGTACAGCAGCTAAAGTGCTCCAGCAGCCCCCAAAACCCTCCAAAAAGGCTGTTTGGAGAGGAAAGTGGCGCTTGCCTCTGGGGAGGAACTTGCTCACTGCTTTCCAGCCTGGACTTGTCCCCAGACTCTTCATACCAGCCATTTTTTCTGTCAAGACCAGCCTGTAACACCCGTGGCTATTGCTGCTTCACCGCGTTTTCTGTCAGCGCCCCCGGCCCCTCCTGCCTGGCTCTGCTGTGCTCACCATCAGTTCCACCACCACATCCTCGGGCTCACAGGTCCAGCAGGTGACCAGAGGGCAAAGGCACAGTGGGACAGCAAAGGAGGGGCACAAGCAGCACAGCCCCAGCTCTCCCACAGACCCCAAGGGGAGGCAGACGTGAGACTCCTCGTGTCTGTCACCTCCTGACACACATCCAAGCAGGCAAGCCCCCGGCAGGAACAATTTCCGTTCCGCTTCTCAAGGTTTGCAGCCCTGGGACCTGCCTCATCAGCCCCAGCCTGCCCTGCTCAGCAAACCTCAGAGCAGGAGCTCAAGACAAACCCCTCCACCAATGTGCACCCCAAAGCTGACCCAGGGGTGCCCCCACAGCTCCTAGAGTGGCTAGGTGGGCTCAGCAGCCCCGGTATGAAAGGGTTAAGCCCCTTCCCCCCACCCAGCACCCTCCCCTCCTGCCTCTCCCGGCTCCCTGCCAGCTCCCAGGCGTTAATACCAGCTGGGGGGGTCGGGGCGGCGTCAAGCTGCTGTCTGGAATCGGGGTGCTGCCGGGGGCTTCCCACACCTCAGCACCCAGCTTTGCCAGATGGAGGGAGCCACCCACCTACAACAGGAAGCGTACTGGGGGGACTAGGCAGGCTACCAGCCCCCCAAAGCTGCGTGTGTTGGTGCAGATTGGGAGCTCAGCCACACCTGAATATGGATCCCCATGGAGATTTCTGAGGGTGCAGATTGCTGCTGCCCCTCGAGCGAGGAGGAGCGTATACTGGGGTGTCCATGGTTTCCTCCATCTTGGGGTCCCACCCTGCCCCCCGCTCCGACAATCAGACTCTTACCTTTGAAGGAGAGCTGGACCCTGGGGGTAGCGAAGCCATGGTCCTTGGGATGGGCAGCCCGCCAGCCCAGAGTCAGCAGGGTGGCCCAGAGGAGGACACCAACCACGGGCATGGTGGGCACACGCCTGGGCGCCAAGATCGAGGGGAGTCTGGGGGAGCCGAGCCTGCCAAGGAGGGCACACGTGGGAGGGATGTCAGTTCACTGCACCCACCATTCCCTGAGGGGTACAAGCCCCACATCCCGCTCTCCATGACACGCTGGCACGCAGCATCCTCTGGGGAGGACTGGAAGCCAGCCCTGGGAGGCTGAATTCCTCTCTGGAGACTGGGGGGTGGGGGCCACAGCCTCACCTCCCTGGTGAGCACACAGGGCGAGGCAAGTGCAGCAAGAGCCGTTGCAGTGCCCTCCTCCACCCCCGGCTGGCGAGCCTTGGCCAGGTGAGGAGCATTCCTCCATCCCTCCTCACACCCCCCCCTCAGCTGCAGCATCCCCAGCCCCCCACTGGGCTGGCTCCCCCTGCCCTGGCACCCAAAGGGGTCCCACTCCCAGCCCTTGCCTCCCCACCTCTCCTCCCAGCCCCCAGCAAAGCCACAGCAAGCAGAGCTGGGATCAAATCTTTCCAACATGAAGGAAATCTGGACTTCATTATTCCAAGAACGTACAAAAAAAAAAAAAAAAAAAAGGATTTTTTTTTTTTCATAAATAAAAGAGGAAGAAAAAGAAGAGGGAAAGAAAAAAAGCCCTGCCTGTGTGCCAGGCAGCTGGACTCCCTGGGGCTCCGGCACTGAGCGGAGTCCGCCAAGCTGCCTCCAGCAAGCCACACACGCACCCCGGCACGGCACAGTGCACAGTGCCCCCCCCACACCCCACTGCCCCTCCTGGACACACCATCCCCTGGGTCAGGCCTCTCTCCCGAGGCAGCACCCTCCTGGGGGGCTCCAGGGCACTCCAGGCAGGATTTGAGAGGAGGCTCACAGTGGGAAGCCCCTCGTCCCCAGGGAGCTCCATGCCTGGGTGGGAGGGATGCACTGTGCCACGGTATCCGGGTGGGCTCAGGCATGTGGGGAGTGTCCAGCCAGCCCGGCCAAAGGGGGTCAGCTCTGTGGGAATAGGGGTCCCCACCGTGACACCCCCCTGAAGCCATGCCCTCCAGGGCTCTGCCAGCCACCACCACACAGCCCCAGAGGGGACAGGCACACCCAAAGAAGCTGGAGGGATGGCTGGGAACCCTTTGGGGCACCCCAGAGAGAGATGCTGAGCTGTAAGGGGGGCAATCCTGCACCCCACCTGGGTGGTCTGGCGGGCCTGTCCTGCAGTGCACAGCACCCACACCGCCAGCCCCAGCCCCGAGCAGGGCAAGGGCAGCACCACTGTCACCAGCAGCAGGGCAAGACCCCGAGTGTGGTGGCACCACTGTTCCCTGGGGCTGCATAATTTTTTTCTCCTTCTTCCCTTTGGGGTCAGTAAATATTTCAATTTGCTCCTCTGCCCCCGAGCACACCCAGCCCTGCTCCATTGTACTGGCATTCGGTCCCTTTTCAGGCTGCCTTCCCCCTTCTCCCACCCATTCCCAGGCTCTGCCTTCCCCATCAGTGCCAGGCCGGGACAGCCTGCACCCCCAATTCCTCCACCAGCCAAAACTCCAGTTGGTTGCAGTTAAATAACCCCCCTCCATCCAAACCTCCCCCCCTCTCCCCGGCAGCTTTAGGAAATAATTCTGGCAAATCCTACTATTGCATTTGGATGGAGCGGCGTACGCGTCAGAGACAGGGAGCGAGATGGCAAACAAAGGAAAAGAGGGAGAGGAGGGGAGCGCAGCAAGCGCAGGGCGAGGAGAGGGGAAAGGGCCGGCGGTGAGTGGGGGGCACCCAGACCCGGCTGGGAAAGGCAAATTCCAGGGAAGCAAAAGGGGAAACGGGCCACTGGAGTGCACCTTGGCCAGGAAATCTCCATTTCCAGGGTCATCTGCACTCCGGGGAAACTGAGAACTCCAGGGGAGAGCGGCCACATTCCTGCCCTCCAGCCCCCGGGCCGTCTGGGCTTGGAGGGATTTTTTAGCAATTAAAGTTTGGCCATTGCTCGTGCTCCCGCAGGAAGATCAAAATCCCACCACTCGGCTTTATCCCCCCTTCCCCAAGCTGGTCAACCCAGCGCCGGCGAGCCCAAGCAATTAGGCAAAGGTTTTCTCGTCTGGAACAGGGGCTCCTTTAGGGGATCGAACCCCCAAAGAGGGCTGAGGGGGTGCCTCGGGAGTACCCCGGGGGGCTCGGGGGTAGGGCTGCCTGCACGCCTGCTCCCCGTGGCCTCGGGAGTGAGCAGGAAACATTTTGGGAGGGAAAAGCAATAGAGGCAGGATAGGCAGTGGGAGGGGAGCCCTGGCCCACCTCCGGCCACGGCGCGCGATGCCATCAGTGGGAAGGGGGGGAAAATAGGGGAAAAAAAATAACATAACATAACATAACACAATAACGCAAAATGCCCAGCGCGGCCCCGCGCACCCGGTAAATAACTTTACACAACTTTGCGCTCTGGAACGCCTGGCCTGTCCCCAGGGAGTGTCGGCTGTCCCCTGCGCCCCCCGCCCGGGTGTCCTCCGCGCAGCCCCGGCCCGCCGGGGCGCGGGGTCCTGCCG
>JANPWX010000277.1:691599-744703 GCA_024734555.1 Trochalopteron elliotii | reverse complement strand
GTTCTTAGTTCAGGCCTGCTCCCTGCGAGCCGTGCCAGCCCGCCGGTGGCTCTCCGCACCTCCGCAGCCCACCGCCCTCCCGCCGGTCCCGGGAAGGAGGCGGATAAATAAGTGCCGTCCCTTCTTTGTCTGCCGCGGCGGGGGGCGGCCCGGGGCGGCGGGGTCTGCGGGGAGCCGAGCCCCGGCGAGTCGGCGGCTTTGTGAGAGCTCCGGCTCCGCTGAGAAACCGAAACCGTCTCTCAGACACGACATCTCCAAATGCTGGGAGTGGGGCGCCGTCCCTGGCCCCACCTTGCTCATTCTGCTGCCCCACCCCGGGTACCCGCACTGGCGATCCCCGGCCTTCAGCCCAGGGCAGGCAGTTGACCCCTGCCCGCTCTGGCTGCTCAGCATCCCGCGGCCCTAAGGTCTGTTGGCACCTGCGTGATGCCAGCTCAGTACCTGTGCCCTGGCATCCAGGATCTGCTGGTTCAGAGGTATCCCTTCCTGGGACCATTCCCCCCCTGCACCGGGTGATCCCTGCCCAGCACCGCCCGCCTGCGCACCCAAGGCAATGACTGCTAGGTGCTGTGCCGCTGAGCTCCGTAGCTCTGCTCTGGTCCTTCCTGCCTCAAGGGGACACCTTGGAGTCCCACAAATGCCAGGCTAGTGTCTCAGTTCCCCTGCTCTGTTTCTGCCAAGCTGGCGGCCTCTGCCAGGACCTCCTCACCCAGATATGGGTACAACCCCCTGCAAGCACCACAGAGATTGGCCCCATGCCCCCCATCCCAACAGTACCTTCCCCCCTGGCCTCAGAGGTCCCATCCAGAGATTTGCAGCCTCTCCTTCTGCTTACCTGCTCCCAAATGGGGTAATGAGGCATTAAGGATGCTGAAAAACCAGAACAGGGGGTGGTGGAGCAGAAGGTGCCCTGATCTAAGACCCATCATTTCTTCTGAGCCAGGCTTCTTGGATAGCAGCAGGGCCAGAGGGAGCCAAGGCATCCCAGCACAAGGACCAGGGAATGGAGAGCAGTAGCCACCCACAGGCAGACATTGCTGCTGGAAAAATTCCTCCCCTGAGCATAGATCCCTGCACTGCCCCAGTGCCCTCCATTCCCCCAATTACCCCACAGGAAGGGGGGGAAGTTCTCAGGGCCGGTTTTCCACTCAGACACTGCTGGTGCTTGAGAAGGGGGCAGAGAGGGTGTCTGCTCCCAGCCCCACTGTGATCTGCCCCCTGCTGCCTCTTCTTTTTCCAGGGATGGCTCTACAGAAACAAGCTGGCGCTGTCCTTCACCCTCACACATCTCCTCTGTCTTCCTCTGAAAAACGAGGAGTTTGTAGCTGGATTCTCATCACCAGCCACTCTGTGTGTGCGGGAGGGCAGCAGCAATGGCCTCAGTCAGCAGCACAAATAAATGGCCCGAAACACGATACGCAGGAGCTCCCTGGGATAAAAGAATTTCTAAGGAGAGCTTTTATTTTCCCTTTAGAGCCCCAGTCTCTCGTGATCTGGTCCAAACACAAAGGCTGTCCTGAATTTCCAGTCTCACTTTCTCTCCTGTCAGCTGGTGAGCTGGGTGATGCTTTGGGGCACCTTGTCCCCTGTGCCAGCACCTCAGTCAGGCAGGTCACCTGGCCCCCCCAGGCACTCCAGGGCCACTGGGCTCCGGTGCAGCCTCCGGTTTCAGTGCTGGGGGTGGTGACACACATTTGGCAGTGAATTAAAGTGGGGCAGCCACAGCCAGAGGCTGCTCTCAGCCCCTCTCCACTACCTGCCTGATGCTGGGGGGGCTGCAGGTGCTCTCTCAAGCTGCATTGGGGTGATGCCAGGCAGGAGAGGGAGTGCCCAGCCCTGCTCCAGACCACCCTCCCAAGACCTGGCCCCCAGAACAGGTGTGGGTGTCCTGGAGACCCACAAAGGAGCAGCTGGGTCCCCACCATCCCCTCTCATCCCCATGATCTGTGGTTTGCTGGCATGGAAAGGGTCCTGGACCTCCCGGTGTATCATTAACCCAGAACTGAGCCATTAACTCTCCCAAGTCCCCATAGTTATAAATCAGCCTTCCCGTAACTTCCTTCTCCCCTGCTGCAGTTTAAGCCTGTGGCTTCCTGTCCTAATTAGCCAGTGAGGTTAATTGGCCCCCAGCCTCTTTACACTTCCAAGCCTCTCTGAGGGGTGGGTCACTGCATCCTCTGTTCATGCATTGACCCTTGGACCCTTCCCCACTCCATGAGCTCTTCCCTCGAGACCAGGGATGGGAAGTGCTGATGTGGCCACATCCATGCCATGGTTGAGGGTGACTCCCTGCCTATTCCAGCTCCTGCAAGCTTCTTTTTGCCTTCTCAGCCCCTGCCTCAGGTCTGGGGTGCATACTCGTCACCTACCCATCACCCTATCCCTGTCTTCGTTCCTGTTTCTGTCCTAATTCCTATCCCCATCCCCATCTCTATCTCCATCCCCACCCCATTCTCATCCCTATACCTGTTCCCATTCTCATTTGTGTCCCTTTTCTTGTCCTCATTCCCATCCCTATCCCTGTCCTCATTCCCATCTCTGTCCCTTTCCCTGTCCTCACCATGATTCCTGTCCTCATTCCCATGCCCATTCCTATCCCCATCTCTAATGCTGACCCATTCCCATCCCTTTTCCTGTCCCAATTTCCATTCTCATCTCTATCCTTATCCTCATCCCTGTTTCTGTGCCCATTCCCCCCATTCCCAGCCTGTCCCCTCTCCTTCCTAGCCCTGCTGCATGGAGGTGCCAGAGGCCCCTGGCAGCTCTGGGATGCCTCGGCTCAGCCCATGCCAGCTTCATGCTCTGGCCATCTGTCCCCCACCTGCCTGTCGTCTCACGCCTCCTCCTCGGGGCCAGGGGTCCCTGTCTGGCCTGCCCCAGCCCGGGGATGCCAGCGAGCACCAGGGTGGGTGTCCCCAGGGAGTCCCATGGTGCCAGGAGGGAGCTGGGCAAGGCTGCTGGCACAGCAATGCAGGGATGCCTGGAGCAGGTTTGGTGGCCCCTCTGAGCCAGCCTGGGGACCAGCCCACTGCCACCCACCCCAGGGAGCCTGCAAGGACCTGAGGACCTGCTCAGCCCTTTGGGTCATACCCCAGTCCCAGAGTGTCCCCCAGCAGCCCGGGTGCCCTCGGTGTCACCTCCCGGGCTGTGCCGCCATCCCCTGCCGGGCTGGCAGGCATCGCCTGCCCTGTGCTGCTCTGGGGGAAGCATTCCTGCTTTTTATAACCCTGCTGAGGCTCCCCAGCTGCCAGCTTCGTGCCAGCCTGCCTGCCCTCCTGCCTGCTGCCTGCTTTGCCTTCCTGCCTGCTGCCTGCCTGTCCGGGCATGGCCGGGGAGGGGGTGGCGGGGCCGGGGGCTGCAGGGCCCGTCCGACCTGCACAGCTGCATAGCTTGTCTCCAGCTATTAAACAAACTCCTCCATCTCCCCCCTCCTCCCGGTCCCCTTCCCGCCGCCAGACGCTGCTTAACCCTCTGCTGCCCCGCTCCTCGTCCCGCCGCGGCAGGAAGCGGCATCTGCCCCGCACTGCCCGCCGCAGGTTTGACTCCCAGCAGCGACCCCCGTACTGACCCCAAGGCTGGGCAGCGAGGGTGGTCACCCAGGTCCCCAAGGTGCCTGCAGCCTGGCACCATGGGGGCATGGGCACCATGCTGGGCACCCACCCTGTGGGCAGCAGAGGAAAGCTGGGAGCTGGGGCTGGGAAGGGCAAGGGGATCCAGGGTCTGGGGAATACAGACAGGGGGTTGTAGGGAATGGTGGATGCAGGATCGGGGAAGAGAGGAGCTGTAGTGCAGGGCAGGGATGGTACGAGGGCTGGAGGGGAGGCAGAGGGGTGAGAGTCGAGGGGCTGGACCTCTCCTGGCCCATCACAACCCTCTGCCCTTCCCACCCCACTGTAGGAAGCAATGCTGGGGGATGCCCCAGCCCCCGAGAGACCTCTAGCTGCAGATGTCCCCTGCAGAAGTGGTCCAGGAAAGGAGGCAGGAGAACACAGCGGCCCTGGGATTCCCCCCAGGGTGTCTCCTGAGATGCATACACCTCGGTGCACCGAGACAGCAGTGCCGCAGACTCTGCTTCCAGTCTGGCTTAGCCTGGCAATGCCACGAGAACAGCCACCATCCCCCAGCCCCCACCAGCTGCCTGTACCCCCCCGCTACAGCTCTCAGAGACACCAGCTTCGCACGAAAACCTTAGCAGCTCCCAGCTCAGGAGCCGCTGCAGGGGGTGGGATGCTAGGGAGGAGCAGGATTTGCCCCTCCAGGCTGTATTGAGCCCTCTGGAAGGGTTGACGCGGTGATGCCATGCTCTGCTGCCACTATTTTAGGACACTGTGGAGAGGACAGACCCTCTCCGGCCCCTCCAGGACCTCCCTGATTGCCCTCTGCCTCCCACGCTCCCTCCCCCAGATGTTTGGGATATCTGGTCCTTTCCCGCTCCAGCCCAGTGACAAATGCTTGCCTGAGCGTGGTTTATTATTGTAAGAGCCTGGAGCTGGCTCTGGCCAACTTTCTGCCTGGGGCTAAGCCAGCAGCTGCAGGGCACCCTTCGGCACAGCCACCCCAGGGACGAGCTGTCCCTGCCCCGGGCACTCTCTGCGTGCCAAGGGGTGGGGACCGACCCTGACACTGCCCAGCCCCCTGTGGGTGTGAGGAGCCCAGGACAAGCCCCCAGACCCAGGCAGGGTGCAAATGTGGATTCTCCACCCTTCAGCTGGCAGTAGTGGGAGAGGCGTGGGGGGATTGCTGAGACCACCCCCAAACCCCCTTCTCTTTCTCCCCTGCTCTGCCCCACGGACGGGCTGTGGTGGGCTGGAGCATGGCGGGCTGGGTGATCGATGGCCGAGGCGTGGGCTTGCCAAGCCCTGCGTGTTTGGAAGGCGCCGTGTTTGTCTTGGCAGGAGCTGGGATGTCATCTCCTCCGCCTTGCACCGTGACGAGCTGGGAAAACCAACGGGGGGTTGTGCCGGAGCGGGTGCCCCAGTGGGACCCCTGGCAGCAGCAGAGTGGTCAGACCCAGACGGGCAGAGTGAGATCCCAGTGAGGCGAGGGATCGAGCAGAGGCACCCAGTGGGTGTGTCGAGGGTGACATGGGGACAAACTGAGCCTGTAACCCCTGGCAGAGCAGGTTTGGCCGTCCAGGTATGCCCTGCACCCGGCAGAGCTGTCCCCAGCCCGTGCGCTGAGGTGGTGCTGCCCGCAGGGTCACCGAGCTCTGCGCTCTGCTGGGGGGGAAACTGAGGCAGGAGGGTAGCAGCAGCTGGCAGTAGGGCCATGGGACAGGGGGCTCAGGGGCCATGAGTATGACAGGCACTGGGAAAAGCAGTCCCTTGGGCAGGGAGCAGCTCGGCTGGAGCTCTGGCAGGAAAGGAGTGCAGTGAGGACATGAAAGGTGGTGACGGATCGATGTTCTGCCCAGCGCCGGCGGCAAAGGCGTTTGAAGAGCAGCTCCTGCTGATGGCAGTGAGGCGCTTGGCAGTCGATAGCTGCCTGGGAAGGCGGGGTCAGGTCCTGCTGGGGGTCCCCAGGCACAGCAGGAGATGGTGAGGGAGGGGAGATGAGTGCCCTGGTAGTGTCTGCAGTGTGATGTACTGGTGGACATGGGGCTGGCTGGCAGAGGCTGAGACTCCTGAAATGGGAACTGCTGGAGTAAGCACTGCCCCAGGACTGAGGCTTTTCACTTCCCAGGTGCAATCCAGGATGCCTGGGATGACAGTGCCAACATAAAAGCCCTGCCCAGGACTGTGGGCAGAGGATGGCTGGTGCTGCCTGCACCAAGCCTAACCACGGGTACCCATCCTGCTCTGCCCCCATGATGGTTTCTAAGCCAGAGGAACAAGTGGAATGCCCACTCCTAGCTGCAGTCTGGTTGGCAGTGCTAGGGTCATCCATCCTTGCAGCTCTCCATGCCCCAGAGAAAGAAGCCATCACCTGCCTTTGGGTGAAGCCAGCCCCACCTCATCCATCCTTCAGCCTGGCTCCACAAGCACAGCCCCAGGCTCTGCAGCAGCAGGAATACCATGGTGCCCATGCCTGGCCCTGAGTGAGCATTCCTGGTGCCCTCTGGCTCACATACATGTGGGACCAAAGCATGGTGTGGGACCACATCTCTGTCACCCCACATGTTGCCATGGAAACAGGCAGGAGCTGTGATTATGGAAAACAGATCTGGACTGATGGCTTCAGGTCCCAGTGAGTCAGTTCCAACACCCCCTACTTTGCCATGGGGTGCCCTGTGCCAGGGAGGCTGGTGTAGAGGGACACTGGGACACAGAGGTGTGCACAGGATGGAAGGGATGTGTCACCATGTGGCTGTGTCCCCTCCAACACATCCCCATGCACACCAAATTTGTGAATACCAGCGTTTTGGAGGGCTACAAGACCCTTCTCCTGTTTTACGGAGAGGCTGGTGTCATGAGTGGGACCACTGTCCCATGGCTACAATGGCCATGCAGGAGGTGATATCAGGAGCCAAGCCACTGGGCAAGGAAGAGCATTATCTTCAGGTCAAGGGCTGCATCAGTCAGAATCCAGAGTCTCTGGGCTGCACTTCACTGCTACTTGGAGCCATTTCCAGCCCCCACAAATAGAGAGAGGATGCTCAGTGTTGTCTGTGTAAGAAGGACAACTGAATAACTCAATAGTTTTAAGATAACTTCCCAATTTTCTGAGCTGCCAAGGGCTTTCATGACATGGGAAGGTAATGTGGGCAGAGAGTGGGGCCATCAGCTCTATGGCACAGCCCTGACGTGCCGGCGTGCCACGTAAGTGGGTCAGTGGTACAGCTGTGGGCATTGCTGTGCACAGAGGAGCTGGAAAGGACAGGATGGAGGCAGCTGGAATGGCTCAAGGGTTGGAAGAAACTGGGACACGTCCATGCACGTGGGTCCTCCCAAAGAAGTTGGTCCAGGAGCTGGATCAGCTCACAGCGATAAAAGAGCACCAGGCAGCTGGAGAGGATTTTTGGCTGTGTGACTCAGGGATCGCTCAGTTCCAGGATCCTTCACTGGGATGTGTCCGGTGGTGGCTGCCTTATTCCAGCAAGGACAGATAGATGGTCACAACCTGGCATGGCCCAGCCAACCCCTGCACTCCTCTGGGGTGGAGGAAGGATGGGCAGCCCAGCCCAGACTGGGTTTGTGGTGGGAATACTGGTAAAAGAATCCTCTATGGAGACTGAAGGAATTGGGAGAGTCCCATCCTGACTCCCCACCCCTCTCCCAGAAGGACAACCTGCCTTTCCCTTTCCCAGCACCATCCTGTGGAAATGATGCTCCTGCTCCCAGATCGCCGTGGCAACCGGCAGGCACAAGAATGGGATGTAGGATCCAAACCCCGTCACTCCCTCACCCGGGACCACTTCCTGGAACTTCCACAGCTCCATGGCCCCAGGGCTGGCTCCTTGCCCAGGGGGCTGCCACCTCTGCAAGGTCAGGCTCCAGCTGAGGGTCAAGGGGGGGCCGGGCAGCTGATGCTGAGGCCGGTGCTGGCACGTGCCTTGTGGGAAGCTGTCTCCCTGCCTTGCCCTTCACCACATCCCTCCCCAGCTGCCGCCTGAACTTCAAAGCCACTAAAGGCCACATGGCCTGGAGCATCTTCTCCATATCACTTCCAGGGAGAAGAAGATGCTTTGAAACCCCCTGGCCCTTCTCCCCTCCTCTGCAGGGTAATTTCCATTTTTTTCAAAACCTCACAAAAAAGGAGCTTTTTTCCTCTTTGTTTCTCTTCTCTCTCTCTCTCTCCCCTTTTTTTCCCCCTTCTCTTTGTCAGCTAAAAATATGCAACCCACCAGGGAGAGTGGGTGGGGGGAGCCGCTGCTAACCGAAGGTTAGCACCAGGCTCGGCTGGAAAAGCCACTGGAAATGCAGGTGCTCCCCACCACCTTTTGGGAGGGGTCCTGCCCCAGAAGGCTGCCTTTGCTCAGGGCTGGGGTTTAGGGCTTTGCCCCCAATGTGCTGAGGGCATGACTGGGAGGCAGCAGAGTTTGAAGGCAGAGCCTGCTCAGGACTTGGTGTGACACAACATTCAGTGAAGGAGCCAGATACAGATCCATCTGTCTGGTTGTTCCTCAGGGAGCTGGGAGATACCCAGGGATGCCCATCAACCGGGGGCGGGATGTCCAGGCACCCCGTGGGGAGATGACCCCGCAGGGCAGGGATCAAAGCAGCCGGGGGCAGCCCAGCGGCTCCAGGCTGGAGCGTGAGAGGGAGGTGGGCGGCCGTGGCAGAGGAAGGATGTGATTTACCCAATATCCCGCTCCAACCAAAGAACGGATGGAGGAGAAAAACATCCCGGGGGTTCGATGTCTTGGGGAGATGCTGTCAGGGGCTGAGAGGCACCGAGTGGTGCCAAAGCCAGCTGGGAAATTAAATTGGGATGCACCACCCAGAGCCGGGAGCGTTCACCTGAGCTACAAACATGCCACAAATTCAGAGGAAACACATTTCCCAGCTCCCAGGATTGCAATCTTAAAACTCGTCCAGCTTTGCAGGAAGGTGACAGACTTCAAAACCGGCTCACTGTTTCTTCCCGCCCCCCTTCCTCTCCCCCTCCATCACGGGAATGTTGCAGCAGGATGTCTCGGCGTGGGGGTAATAACCAGGCAGGGGCTCCCCTCCGGAGATGGTGACCCGGCAGCGGGATGCCGGAGCCAGGACTGCCAGGCAGGACCGATCCTTGGGCGTCCTGCCGGGCTGAGGGCGGGCGCTGAGGGGGAGGACACAGGCAGGAGACGGGCTGGGAGTGGAGACCGTGGAGTCAAACTTGTTGAGAAGGCAGGAGACAGACAGTAGGAAAAAATTTCCAGGGCAGCTGTGGGTCAGGGGATTTACTGGCGCCCTGGGATGGAGGTGTGAGAAACAGGGAGGTGACAGAGTTGCTGCTGCTACTGAAATGGGGAGAAACCCACACAGGGTGCACCAGATAGTGAGTGCTGCTTGAGCTGGGGGGAGCCTCCGTGGCTTGGAGGGCTGGGGGCAACTCATTCAGAGGATGCCTTGGCTACTTCAAACAGGCTGGCAGACCCCAGACCCGCGGGACAGCTCGGGGCGGGGAGTGTGTGTGATTTATGAGGCGGGGGATTAGGCAGGAGGAGGCGGCGGCAGCGGGACACACATGGCAGGCGCTGACGGAGGGGAAAGGGCTGCCAGAGCAGGACGGGCGTGAGTCCCAGGTGGCCAGGATAGAAATTCCTCAGCCTTCCCTAGAGCTCGGATTTACCCCCGTGGCAATGAAGATGGCCCCGCCGGGCAGCGTGGGGCTTGGGGCACGTCTGCTCTCAGAAAAGCGTCCTGGTGCTCAGCTGCAGGGAGGGAGCAGGGTACGTCCCAACTGGGGGCTGTCTGGAGAGAGCTTCCCCCTCTTCCCACGGCCCAGGCATCCACATGCTCCCCAGAGGAGACATCAGGGAAGGGAGGCGTTTGGCAGAGGGTAAACTGAGGCAAGGTGGGGGTTGCCTGTCCCCGTTTCACGGGTTAGGAGGTGGCGGTTCTAGGATTCCCAGCCACAGCTCATCTGGGGCCCCAGAAGCTGGTGCGACCACGTCGTTCCTCTGCTGCCAGATGGGCACCCGGTGCTCGGAGAGCCCTCACCGCCTCCGCCGGATGGCGATCTGCCCGTGGGACAAGGACATCCCGGATCCTTCCCGCGCGCCCGGGCAGGTGGCGTCGGGTGTCCGCAGCTGCGAGCCGCCTTTCATCCCTTTCCAGGCCGGAGCTCGCTTTCCGTCACCTGCTGCCCTCCCGGACGGAGGCCAAGAGCCCGCGGGCAGGGCCGATGTGCGAGACGTGGCCGCTCTGCCCGCACGTCCTCCGGCTGGAGGGGGGTGGGCAGCGACACTCCCGAGGCAGCATCCTGCCCCAGGCACCCCACTGCCAGCTCCTCGGCTCAGGGTGGGCATAGCTGGGATGGAACCTGGCAAAGCCCCAGTCCAGAGACAGCAGCTCCACGCACTTTCCCTGCAAAGTTTCCATTGCCTTCAGTGGCTGCAATCAGCGGGAGGAGCGGGGGAGCCGGCGGTGGGGGCTGCTGGAACACACGTGGTCAGCAGTGTGTGCGTGTCCAGGCACACATGTGTACGTGTGCCAGCACATGGATGTGAGCAGGAGCGAGTGCATCTGTGGGGAGACACACACACACACACAGAAATCTCCCTGTGCATCTCTGAGCAGGAATTGCACGCCTGTGAGACTGCAGCATCCCTTTTGCTGCAGTGTTTCTCAGCATGTGCAGCCTAATGAGCCGGCACAGCAGAGTTAATTGAAGGGACAGACAAGCAGAGCTCGTCATTAAGGAAGGCACTGCAGCAGGTACCGGTGACAAGATGCTGCCTTGTCCCCCCAGGCTGATGGCAGCTCCCGCAGGGGACAGTGACAGCCTGAGTCCCCAGGAAAGATGGCTGAAGATGAGCATCCCACGTGCTGTAGCCCTCGCCCAGGGCCAGCTCCATTAGCAAAAGCAGCCAGGGAGTGGGAATTGCTGTTGCCTGCATGGAGGAATTAATCTACCAGACTTGCAGAGGATACCAAGCCTGGAGACAGTGGCTTGTCTACAGCCCTGTTTACATCCTGTCCACAGCACCTTCCACCTGGAACACGTCCCTGCTGATGCACATTCACACAGTGTGACGATGTGCTAGCTGTCAAAGCTGCCCCCTCAGCTCCCACCATTAGGTTCTAGAGTGAACATGCAGCAGAGGGGACAGAACAGCCGGCTCCCAGTAGCATGGTGGGACTGTGCCAACAGCCCACAAGGACGGGGAGCCTTGCTCAGGGCTGTCAGATTCTCTCTCAAGAAACTCAGAGAACTGGAAAGGAGCCTTCACCGCCTTCGTAGCCAGGAGCTCCCACACTCCGCCTCCCTCTTCGGCTCTCCTGTTGGCCATGCCTCTCCCTGGGGGCCATGTCCTCACAAGACATGTCCACAGATCCCTCCTTGGAACCTGGCTGCTCCTGTGGGCATCTCCATCTGGAGGGCTGGGAATGTGTTTGTTGTCCTGTCCCTTCCAGGAGGTGTTCACTCTGAAACCTAATGGTGGGGCAAGGGCCTGTCCTGTAAGCAAGAAGTGATCCTGCTGGAGCAGAATCCAACCCTCTGCCTTCTGCCTCTTTACTCCCATCAGTGCAGCCCCACATGCCCTGCCCCAGCCACCAGTGCCACAGGCAGAATAAAACCTGGAGTGTTTTATATAAAACCTGGAGCATCCCCCTGACCAGATTTGCTCTGCTCCCTGATGTGGGGCTCAGGCAGTAACTGCTGGGCTCCTGTCAGGGGGACCTGAGTGTTTATGAGTTGATAACCTTATCACAGACACATCTCTAATTAAGCTTGTTAGCTCTTTATGATAAACAACATATGGGCTGGGGCCAGTGTGCTCCTCAAGCCCATGTGCTCTCTGGCAGCCACGCAGCCCATGGGGCAGTGCAGGCAGAGAACAAGCAGCTCTGTGCTCATGTCTGCCTCTCCCTCCCCTGCACAAAATGGACCTTCAGCTCCATGGCTTCAATGACCCTCTGAACCATATTAGTCCTGGGTTTCTCCTCTGGACTGGGATGAGCAGGAGTGTGCTGGGTTGGACAAGGCTGTCAAGGCTTTGCCAGTGCTACAGGATCCCCTTCCTACTCCTACAGGGTTTGGGGCAGCATGAGAGAGACTACAGTCTATTGAGGGCTGGGAGATGAAGGGATGATAGAGAACAGTGGCTCTACTCCACATAGGAAGAAATTATGGGACAGCAGTGGAAACTGCTGTTGAGTCTGTAACACCCAGGGGTTACACAGGGACTGTGACCCATCACAGGATGACTTCTTTGTCCATTATCTGGTTGATAGCTGGAAATATCCATCCATCCATCCATCCATCCATCCATCCATCCATCCATCCATCCATCCATCCATCCATCCATCCATCCATCCACCCACCCACACAGGCATAGCAGGGTGCTAGCAGGGTACGCTGGCATGGCTCACCCAGGCATCCACCCCACTGTCTATCCTTGTCTTCATCTCTTCTGCTCCCCCATCTATCCACCAGATAACAACCCTTGCCTTCACTCCTTCTTCTGTCCTATCAACCCACCTCACCATCCACCCTTGCCTTCATTCCTCCTCCTGCCCATCTCTCAGCTCCCCCTAAGCTCAGGGTGCTCATCACCTGCCCCCACAATGCTCATTAATTACCAGCCCATGTCTCTGGGGCCAGACCTGTTAACGGGGTGAAGGGAGAGCACCCGCTTACTCCCCCTCCTCACAGCTCTGCGTTCCTTATCTCCCAGATCCCACCTTGCTGGCGGAGGAGTGAGGCAGGACGCTGCTTCCCTGGGGAATGGCAAGCCAAGCGATAACGAAATCGCAGCGCGAGGAGAAATTACCTTGCCTGAATTTTAAAAACTTCTCGCTGAGGTTGCCGTGGTAACTGAAAGGTGCATCACGTTGCTCTGACAACTCAGAACAGCCAGGTTTTTGCCTGGCGGGCTCCGAAGCGGCAGGTTTTGGGGAGGGAGGAGCCCAGTGTGCTGGGGAGCAGGGATGTTCAACCCTGAGCGCCCGAAACAGAAATGTCTCCCTCTCCATAACCATCAGCTGCATCACTACCCCACCACAATTTCCAACCTCTCCCCATCCATCTCTCCCCAGAAACAATGGAGGAAGAGGATTGAGGAATTCCAAGCCCAACCATGCAGTCCTCTGAGAAGGTGGCAGGGTGGTGGAATGGGTTCCAGGTTCGTCCATCCTGCTGTGGGCATCCCTGGCACTGAGGAGCCATAGCAGGCAGACTGGGGACCTCTCTGCACCCTGTCTGGGGAGTGGGTTGTGCACCCAGCATTGCTCTGGGCCCCAAGACCCCAGGCGAGTGCCAGCAGCATTGTCCTAGTCCGTGTAAATCACTCTGCCACGGAAATAGCCCCAGTGGGGTTGAAAAATAGCAGGTGACTCACGCAGAGCAAAGGGTCCAAAATAGCCCCTCCGGAGCACTCCTAAAATTAGTCTCCCTGCCGGGAGGTCCCAAGTACTGTGTCCTTGCCAGGGCACAGCCGTGGTGTTGAGCCTGCCTGGCTGCTGCCACCACAGCCACTTCCCTCTGGGGCTAGGGGTGCAGGGCTCCCTTTGCTGGTCCTATCCCTCCCACATCTCCTGAAAACCCACCCTTGGGTGTGACTCAATCGTGCATCTCTGAGTCTCTGTCAGATATATGTGACTCCTGTGGCTGCAGGCTGTTTCTCGGGGGATGCCCCATGCAACACTCGCACACACCCAGCAAGATGCAGGCACCAAAAAACACAGCCTTGGAAGCTGTGAGCTAGCAGGGTACCAAGGACTCGCCTCCCATCCTGCTCCCTTTGCTCGGATTTTGGTGGGAGGGATGCCGAGGCAGCAGATCAGGTGTTTTCCAGCGACAGTGAGTCCCGCAGACACTCGGGTTTTCCTGCACCAGCTAGCCCACCTCGTTGTTCCACCATGGCAGGGCAGCAGCAGCTTGCTGCTCCCACCCGCTGCCGGTGCTGCGAGGCACGGAGGCCTGGGGGGACACATGGAGGGATCTCGGGAGCAGCATCCGTTCTGCTGGCATGGCCGGGAATGCTCCCCATGCCGGGCCATCGCTCCTGCGCGGGGGAGCTGTACCCAGTTAATTAGAGGAAGGGATGAATAATTCCTTTTTATAATGCAACGTCGCACGGCAGATGCTGTCTGCCTCGGCGCGCCGCGCGCGGGAGCCCGCGTTATTCTGCTCTCAGCAGAGTTATTTATACACTGGGACATTTTTCAAAGCGCCGCTTTGATGGTCTTCCACCAGCTCGGAAAAAAAAGTAGTCCATCCCAAAATAACCCGAGTGAAAGTCACAGCTCTTCATTACGAAGAGCTTCAACCGGGGGGCTCGGAGAACAAAAACCCGTCACATTCCTCCCATCAAATCCACCCTTTTCAAATGCATTTCAAATAGGTTCAAACCGCCGCGGCGGCGACTAGACGAGCGCTAATGATGCTGCGGGCACATCCCGCCGGGGAGACGGGTGGGGCTGGGGGGTGGTGGGTTTTAAGCAGCTTCCAGAGCCGACAGATGTTTTGGGGTGCCCAGGACAGGGTCCTGGGAGGACCACAGTGTGGTGTGCTGGGAAAAATGCAGTCCCTCTCTTGCCCGGCTTTCCGTGCTGCAGGAAGCATCTTCTCTCCTCAAACCAGGCTTTGGAGGAGGGTAACAAGCACCAAATAATTTTTTCTTAGGAACTGGAGCAAAAAAGGCCCAGTCTTTCTCAATTGTGCCTGCATGCACACACTCCTCAGGTCTCATTTCTGTTAAAGGGAAAAAAAAGGGGTGGAGGTAAAGAGATTATTGTGGGTGGTGACAAATTCCTGTGAGAACGTTTTTGACATTAAATCGTCTCCCATCTAAGCTCCCTCCCGGCAGAGAAGGTGAGCGGCTTCCCCACCCCCCACTCCCATACCTGGCAAAGGACCTGAGCTGCTCACCCCTCTCCGCCTGCCGGGTTCGGTGGGGCCAGGGGCCTGTGGGTGCCCCACGGGGGGCTCAGGTTTTCCCCATCGCCAGGCTCTGGCTCACTCCCCGGATCCCCAGGGCCCTGCCTGCAGCAAGGCTGACACTGGCCTGCCCACAGCCCCTCGGTCCCACCGCCCAACCCCCTCGTCCTCTTCCCTCGGAGTCTGGCTCCGCTGCCCGGGGCTCTGCTCAGCCTCCAGCCCAGCGCGCCGTGGCTCCGGGGCTGCCTGCCTGGTGATGGACGGCTCACTGCCGGAGGCAGGGAAGAGTCGCTGCTGGGAAAAAACCATTTCTTTACCCTCCAAATGTGCCTGTTCCAGCATTTCTGCAAGGCTGGAGCATCTCCCCTGGGAGAGACTGGCATTGGAAGATACCCAAGGACCCAGGACGGTGTGAGCTGCCTGGATAGGGGATAAGCATGCAGGATGTAGCCACAGGTCCCAGGCCCCAGGATCCCAGCCCCCATCTGTTTTTGTTTTTTGCCAACAACAGAGCCCCCCCACTCCACCCCCTGAGGCTGGAAATTGTGTCCACATTGCTACAGATGGCGAGCCAATTAAAACCATCTCTTTTTTCCACCCCAGCAGAGAAACCTGGACCGTGCAGCTCCCAAGCCAGAACCGGGCTCTGGGTCAAAACAGCATCCAAGCAGAGTAGCCACGGGATAAGGGACACACCTCCTCTTCCTCACCCACCCTGGTATTGTGGGGCTGGGGAGGAAGTGTCCAGAATGACATGGCCACTGGTCTAGGGCCACAGGTGTTCCATGCCAAGGGACAGGAGGGGTGCTGGTATAGTGAGCACCTGGGGCACGGTGCCAACACCCTTCCCAACCCCTTTTATCTGTGCACCCTCCCCCTCAGCTGTCCTTTTCCTGCCCTTTGAGCATCCCAAATAGGCAGGCTGCCGGGGTGCCACAGCAGTACCCATGGTGTGCTGGCAGGATGTTGCACCATGGCCCTGCCCCTCCTCCCAACAGAGCCCCACAGCTGAAACCAGAGCCAGGTGGTTGTGAAGCATTTGGGTCAAATAGGGCAAACTATTCCAGGGCCATTCCAAAGTAGTTAAGACACATTCAGTAGCTCAGGAGAGGATGGACCAACATGGTGGGGAAGAGAAAGGGAAGCAACCTTGTTAAATCCCCTGTGGCAGAGTGGGGAAAGGCACTGGAGAGGAGCACGAGCACACACATGGACACACAGGTGCATAACCTCACACGTCTGTGTCACCCCTGCCCCAGGCTCTCCCCATGGCAGCAAACACCACCTCCCCCTTCAGATGCCCTTTTGGCATCAGGATACAAACCCCATGGAGCTGTGGGTGCCTGGCTTTGACTGACACTCAGCACGAGCACACCCAAGGTGGTCACAGGTCATGGTTCTCTCCATGCCTGTACTGCTGGGACCAGGAGGCTTTTTGGCAGGGGGAATGCAGGAAAGCCAACCCAATCCACACAGAGTCCTGGGGCCTCTGGCAGCCCCAAACAGTGGCAACAAGGATGTGTTCCTGCCTGCAAACAGCATTTCAGTGATGGTGCAGGAGAGCCAGGCAGGCCTGGAGCTGGCCATGTAGAATGCTGAGCTCTGCTACGGGTTGGTAACTCCAGCGATTAAGGAATACTCAGGAGGAAAGCTGTTCACACTGATGATTTGGCTGCTTTCCTCGCTTCAATTAGCACACAGGAGCTCCAAAGGCCTCTCGGAAAGCCAGGGCATAGCAGGCTTGGGAGTTTTAATATTAGTAATGCTGAAAGCCAGCCAGAAAAATCCCAAACTTTATAACTATATAACTACACCAACAGGGGCCTTAGATTCTGTATATTGTAGGGGCTGGAAGGAGCTGGAGGCCTGTTGGAGCTAAGGCCCTAAAAGTCATCCTGCAGCTGCCCTGTGCCTGGAAGGAGCCCCTGGCTGGAGTCCTGCTCTCATGTACCTATCCCCCATGGAAAAGGGCACAGAGTTTCTTTGGGTGCCCCCCCTTCCTCCCTAGCCTGGGGTCTCCACCTGCTCTGGGGGTTTAGTGCCTTTACTTTTCCATTGTCAGCCACAAAGAGACCTTGTGGCTGCTCAGCGATAGGGAAACCCAAGCATAGGAGTGCAGTGAAGCTCTGCCTATCCAGGGACTGCTCTGCATCTTCTCCTGCCACTGCCAGGCTACATAAGCCTCTCTCCAGTATGCTGTGTCCCCCTGTATTCCTGGTGGGACCAGCTTCAGCCCCTCCCAGCATTTTGATCGTGGCCCAGCATCTTTTTAGGGCACCTTGCATCAGGCTGAGGCTCAGCCCCAGTGGGTCTGGCACACTGGCAGCCCTGCAAGCCGTGCCCAAGATAGCTCCCACCCTTGCTCCGAGGGGGACCCTGCCTTGTCACTGCACACTGCTGGGGCTGGCCCCATCCCAGGGCTTCTCCTCCTGCCCCCACAGAGGTCGGTCCCCAGGGAGGCAGGGACACCACGTCCCTCTGAAGGCTGCGGGCCACGGTGCATTCAGTCACGAACAGCCGCGCTGTGCTGCCTAAATTGGAGGCACGGGTGCTGGCAGGCAGTGGTGCCTCCGTGCCCTGCTCCAGAGCCTGCCATAGGGTTCAGGGGCATGCCTGGCAGTGCATGCCCATAGCTTCTCTTGTTCCCTGGGCAGCCAGCAGCAGTGCCTTAACCCAGGAAAGGGGGCTTTAACCCATCTAACCAAGAGGGGGTGGCTGCAGGCCCAGGGCCCCATTAAAGCCTTGCCCCAGGAAGAGACCCTGCTTTGGGCATCCTGTTCTAGCAGTTATCCCCGTTAGCAGATCCCTATGGCATGCTGCTGGTTCCCCATTCTAACTGTTCTGCAGGAGGTACTAGTTGGGGCTGGCTCAGCTCCTGGCACTGGGGCAGCACTTTGCTGCAGCAAGGAGGGAGGGAACATGAGGAGAGAACACTGCTGTGCCCACTGCAGGCCCTCCCCCCGTGCCCGCAGCATCACCCCTTGTCAGGAGGATGCACTGGGACAGGGATCGATGAGCTGGGAAGAGGCTGAGCTCTACACAAATGCACTTTATCGATCCATTGAACCCACCTGCTGGGAAACAGACCCCCCCGCTTACAGCCCAGAGCAGCAAAGCACTTCGCTGTTGCCAGCCGGGACACACAGGGAGTGGGGGGAGGTGGCCACAGGCACATGGGGCCACATCACAGTGCACCAGGCCTGCCTTCCCTACCATCACCCCGGAGGGAAGCTGGGGCAGGGAGCTGGCACTTTTAGGTTGTTTCAAGCCATGCAGCTTCCCCTGTGGAGCTGAAGAGTGAATGTCACACGCTAGGGAGAGGCTCTGGAGCCCCAGCGCGGCTCCGCAGCCCGGCACAGAGGAAACACTCCACGACACTGTCACAGCTGGGCCACGCCTGCCACCTGGTGGAATGGCCCGGGGACTCCGGCAGGGACCACAAGCCCTGCAGTCCCGGTCCTGAGGCAGGGCTGGGGACATTCTCCACCTTGGCTCACCCCAAGCCAGGCACCCCTCAAAAATCAGGCAGTGGCCTGCCAATGCAACAGACACAGGTGCAGCTGCAGCAGCCGGCAAAGCAGAATTCACCCGTTCCAAAAAGCAGCCACGGGATGCTGGCTGGCCTTGACCCCCCGAAGGGCTTTGCACCAAGCACAAATGAAGTTGCTCCTGCTTCATCCTACCCCTTCCTATGCCCACCTGGACAGTAGGAAAGCCCACTGCTGGCTCAGCTTTGGAGGGTGAGCAAGAGCCACAGCCAACAGCATCAGTGAAGGCAGAGCTCAGGGCTGAGGTCTGCTCATCTTGGCTCTTAGGAAGAGGAGTGTGGACAAGGCACAGCACAGGCAGAGAACAGAAAGGCAGTAACGGGACAGCTGCAGGACACCTCTGGGGAATCTTGCCTTCCCATCACCCAGGCTGCTGCAGTTCCCTCCACAGCATCGAGGCAGGCCAGGAGAAGCCAAGGTGGAACACACAAACCATCCCAGAGATGCCACAAATGTCACCCCCCTCCCTGCCCACCAAAGGGTCAGCAGGACACCCAGGGCTCCTGGGCAAGGGCAGACACTGCTGCTGCTCCTCTCCTGCTCCTACAGTGATGGCAGGGAGGGCTACAGAGAGATCTGATGCTCCACTAGCCACCATCCAGGCTGGGGCTGTGAGAAAGATGCTGAGAACAAGGCACAGCACAGGGATGTAAGCAGGGAGGCGAGTGGAGAGCTGCATGGAACAAAGACTCCAGGATGAAGTCTCATGAAGGAAGAAGCAGAATCACA
The DNA here is from genome assembly GCA_024734555.1 of Trochalopteron elliotii. Classification (NCBI taxonomy): domain Eukaryota; kingdom Metazoa; phylum Chordata; class Aves; order Passeriformes; family Leiothrichidae; genus Trochalopteron; species Trochalopteron elliotii. The sequence goes on along the minus strand of JANPWX010000277.1, from coordinate 725,957 downwards.
GAAAGGACAAGTAGCATTGGCAACTTAATTCTTCATTCACCCACCGAGAAACAGAAATAGGGTAATTTTTGGATGTATTTCATTTGGAAATGAGCCAAATTGGCATCTAGAATCAAAGTCTTCAAAAAGTCTATACAAAGATGTATCATACAAAATGTACAGGAATATTCTCCAAAAAAGCCCAGACAGACAATACAACAACAGGAGAGCAGAGACAGTTTGAAAGCACAGCTAACAGGTCCTGCTGCTCCAGAGGGCAGGAGCTGCACCTGGACAACACGCTGAAACACGGAATACATTACACTATATACACAACCATACAAAGATCAGCCATCTCCTTTGGTCTAACCAGGAGCTCTCCAGCATCAAGTTGAGTCAGTTCAAACAATCTGCTCATGGAAGTGTTTGTTACATGCCGAGCAGGGAACAACGTCCAAGGGAATGAAATGGTCAACTCTAAACCAAAACCAGGATACAGCCAGGTCACCAAGGCTACGGAGTTTTAACAGTCAGTTCTTGCTAACAAGAAGTGCTTTGCAGTCAGAGGGGTTACTCCATCTCCGTGAAGCGAGCGAACATGGCTTTCCTCACTGCATCTTTGTAGGAATCTGCCGTGGAGACGCCATAGGAGCTGCCCTTGGCTCCCAGGCCAGCTCCTCTCATTCGTACTTGGGCCTGCAAGGGAAGAGATACACCTCAGCTCTGCGGCCACACCACTGTGAGGGTACCACCAAAAATCCCATCAATCCAGCCAGCTTCCCAAGCTTCCCTGGGGACCTCCCCAGCCATAAATACCAGCATGGATACCAACAGACTGAAGTACATGTAATACCCCATCCTCATGCTTCATGCTATCTGGCCCCACTCCAACTGCACAGAACAGTTCCTAACAGCACAAGCTGGAGAACAGGCAAAGGCAGCAAAGGCAATGACTGGAGGGAGGGCAGCCCCTCCTGGGGTACTGGGACCACGGTCCCTCAGGAATCAAGTGCCAAAGGAAGGCACAGCCCTGCCTCTACTTCAGCATCCAACTGGACAAACATGAGCAGGAGGCGACATAAATAGAGGCAGCTTTGCTGTGGCTGGCAGTTTATTCCTTCAGAGCTCTTCAGCAGCAAGCGCTTCTGGTTAAACAAGAAAAAAAACAAAGGCATCAAATCTCCTCAAGGAGACATCTCTCTTTACTTACCTCAATGGGTGCTGTGATGCCCTGGCATTTTCTTCCCAAGCCTGAACCTTCCCTCCAGCCCATGGCCTGCAGCATCTTGTTCCCTATATTACTGTTGTCAAGGCCATCTTTGGTGGGCTGCTCGTAATTTCTGAGGGAAGAAGAGATGAGTTAACAGGTTACCCAGACTGCCCAAGGTGCACTGAGGCAGGAGGTGCACTGAGGAGCTCTCAGATACATACACTGTGCCTGCATCGTAGACCTTCTTGCGCTTGGGCTCCGGGGGCTCGGGGATGCCGTACTTTTCCCGCCTCTCAGCTGCTCTGTCCCTGTATTTCATCTGCATAAAGCAACTACAGTTAGCATGGATTTCAAGGTATTTTTTTCTGCTTTGAGCTATGAGAGTCAGATGAATGCCTACTACTAAAGAACGCTGTAGACTGCAGCCCACCAATAGCAGAGACCAAGACCCAAGTCCCTGGGGCACCACCTGAACCAGCACTGGGGCAGGAAGAGACTTGCAGATTTCTAGTCCTAACCTGGTGGCCCTGAGCTAGAGGTGGAATGAGCCTTCCATGCTAAGCCAGATCTGTGGGATGTGGGACATTCTCTCCATCTAACAGGGCAGCTCTGAACCTTGACTGGAAAAGGGGTTGGCTTACAAGGATTATCCTGAGTGATGTGTGTCAGGATAAGGAGAGCTCAACAGATCACCTGCACAGGTTTTCCATTAGCTACTCATCTGCTCATCTCAACACTGACCTCTCTCTCACGCAGCTCCAAGGCTTCAAGCTCCTGCTCAGAAAGCTTCGATCTCCTATAGATATCCATGTTTTGCTGAAAAAAGAAGAGAGATTCACTTTGACAACATGAAAAGCACAACAGCTCTTCTTAAATGAAGTAGCTGACTTCTGGGAGAGCAACAATCCACTCGCAGATTTTTGCTTTAAGAGAAACAGTTTTCCACACAGCAACATGCCTCATGGCTTTGGTTTACACACCAAATTATGACAACCCAGTGTTTTTCTCACCACACAGTGTAACTACCTTGTGCAAGTCGGACAGCTGCTGGTGCCGAATCAGAGCATCTTTGTTTGGGAACTGCCTTCTACACAGCAGACAAGCCATCTTCTTCCAGTCAGTCAGCTTCTCCTCCTCATTCTCCATTCTTTCCAGTAAGTCCTCATCATTATCGCTGTCACCACTGTAGGCAGCCACAAGGCCACGCTGAACAGGAAAGACAGCATTAAGGGGACTGCGACAGTACCATGGTTCAGAGAGCACAAAGAGGGAACAAAGGCTGCAGATGTGTACCACAGGAGGAACAGCAAGCTCCCATTACTAAGGATGAAATCACTCAGAATGCCTGAGGTTGGATGGATCACTGGCGGTGATCCAATCCCCTGCTTAAGCAGGGCCCGCCCCTAGAACATACTGCTCAGGACTGTGTCCTGATGACCTCTGAGCATCTCTAGGAAAGGAGACTCCACAGTCTCTCCTAAGAAACCTGTTCCAGTGCTCAGTCGCTCCCACAGTACTAGTTCTTTTTCTCACATTCCCCTGGATCAGGATTCCTAAGAGCTGGCCTTGGAAATGAAGACTGAAACAAAGGTGTTTAGTATTTCAGCCTTCTCTGCCATCTCTGTTGCAAGAGTCCCTGTTCTATTAAGTACTGGGCCCACATTTTTGCAGTACTGCAACTCAAAAGAAGTACATACCACAGTGGCTGCAAGACAGCTCCCATCAGCCAAACAATACTTCTAAGTACAGCCTATGCAGAAACCTCGAAACCCCAACTGAACTCACAGCTAAAAGGAATCACAGCTGTCCTCAGTGTATCCCAGTCACCCACCCTACTGCACTTGCACCACACCACTGCAATCAGCACCACTTTTTACAGGTAATGCCACAGAAATCCAGGTGTGAAAGCAAGTATTGGCTAGAGCTCCTCTACCATACTCACCTTTAGTGGATTTTCATCATCCCCGTTTTTCAACACCTCTGGCAAGATCTGCTGTCGCTCCGACAGAGCTCCCTGGATGAGACAAGAATGCCATGAGCACAGAGCTCTCTCACACGACCCCCACCACACACCACTGCCAGCACCTTCACCTTTTTCTCAAAGAGGGCAAAGCCTGCATCTGCAGCTGCTGACTCCTTCCGCTCCTCTTCCCTGGTACTCAGTGGCTGGAAGCTATTTTTGAAGTTCTCTTTCTGCTTGTTCAAACTCTTTGCCCAGCGCTCCATGTCTTTAGCAATCTGAAATGCAGAGTGGTTTGCTCACACAGCTCCTCTCAAAGCTATCAATCTCTTATGACACCCACTCAATCTCCCATGCAGTTTCAGAACAAGTCAACCCACTACATTTTATTTTTAAACCACGGGACACTGAATGTAGTGCAGCTGTTTCCCTGTATCCAGCGTTCAAAGGTAACACAGCTTGCTGCTTTTACTGTACAAACCCTTCCTATCAAACTAATCCTCTAAGTGACGGCTCAGTTATACTCCCACTGATCCTGGCAGGATTCCATAAGCACTCCTCCTATGCAGAGCTTATTTCTGCACTGAAGCCTTGCCAACTCCACCTCTCCTCAGCCCCCCATAATGCCTGCAAATTGAAGGCATGCACCCCACTGAATAACCTAAGATTTCCTTTGTAATGAAAAAGGAGAAATATCATCCCGTTCCACAGAGAAGACTTTATCCCAGTTATGATCCCATTCTATCTTCTACCTGTTGGGCTGTTTTACTTTTAGGCTTCTCTTTCTTCTCTTTCACTTCTTTGGTGGTGGTTGTGGTAGCTGTCTGTTGGTACGTGACACCTTCTGCTGCAGGCATGTAGGTCTCCTTTTCGCCATCCCAGTACAGGTACTGCTGGGTTAAGGCATTGTAGTAATACTGCCAGAGGGAAGGAGAGGCAGAGAGTTAAACACCTCACACCAGCTCAGTGTCCACGGGAGAACCCAAGCAAGCTGATTCACACTACTGCACCACACGGGAAGGCGTTTTGTAGAGTCCAAACAAGTTTTGCAGACTCCACAGAGGAGTCGAAAGGCAGGAGTGGCTGAAGCCTCTGTCCCCAAACAGGTGGTTCTGCCCAACAGCACTATGGAGAATCTTTTGCTTCTCCCAAGAGACGACCCACCAGAGCCCAGAGCTGGGTGCACTTTGCTGGGCACTCCGCAACGAAAACAGCTCAGTTACAGTGGCTGTGACAAGTGCCAATCCTATATGGGCCAAACGTGGAGGAAAATTAAGGAGAAGGAGAGAAAAATGCAGGGCTATACCAGAGGGAAATCAAGTCCCAGCCCTACACACACTGCTGAGAGTTATCTGCAACATTTGGTATGTTGTGCACTTCAAATGTCACTCGTATGATGAGAGAGAGGGAACTAATGGACCTTAACAGTTAAGACATGTGGGAAGAACTTGTGTTTACCTGGGAATTAGGATCATAGTAGAGCCCTGTTATAGGATCATAATAATATCCTGAAGATTCATCATATTGGTAGGTGGAAGTATCAGGGACAGCTGTAAAAAAATTAAAGCGTGGGACATGGTCGTTCCAGACGAATTCAGACAGGTATCTTTCTACATTTCAGGTAAAACTCGGAGACTATAGCAGCCACGACGGCAGACACGTCTGTAAAGGGCTCTTAATCACCCGTGCAGCCAACGCTCTCCAGGGGCAGCTTCACCATGACACGGTGATGGAGCACTTGGCCAAAGCTGAGTTTTATTGCTACAGTGACAGAAACTTGTCCCCAAGAGTAGCTCCCGAGCACTTACCGTACTTGGTTCCAGGCACCACGCCAGTCGGAGGAGCCGCCTGTGCCTGAGTGCTAGTGGTAGGTGGTGCTGATTGTGTCTGAAAAAAACCCAAACCACAAACCTCAATTAGAAAATCTGTCACCAAGAAAACAAGGACAGCGAGCCAAGGCGTGAGCAGCGCACCCTACGCGTACGACAGCTAACTCCTCCTCACCAGCACACTTGGCACTCACCTTTAGCAAAGAACAAAACCATCCCAGAGAAGAAATGGCAGGTGACTTATGACCACAAGCAGTGCGACTAAGCCAAGGACACTCAGAAGCTTTGCTGTACCACCCACTTTAAAAAGCAAAGGCTACAGGGTTTGAAAGCAAGGAGTCATCAGTGCTGTAATTACCGGAGAGTCAGGTGAATTTGTCTGCTGATTATACAGCTGAGGACTCTGGGACACAACCGCAGCTGTCGTCGTAGTGACTGGAGCTCCTGCCAAAGGAGAGCAGCAAAGCATAAGCAAACTAATCTGTGAAACAGTAGTGCATCCTAGGGCTAAAATTACTTTGTTTATAGCTTCAGCTACTAATTCCAGCTCCAGCAGCCGAACAAGGCAATAAACACTCAAAATGAGATAGATACACACTGGGTATCTCCTACCCAGACAAGGAATAGTTTCCTTTTCAGGAGGAAATATTCTGCTCCCAAAGTCAGCAATTCCTGGCCTCAACAACTGTCAGGGCTGAACATTTACTAGAGCTGCTTACACTGCTATTATAAATTCAAGACCTTTGTCAACAGTCTGAAACAGAGGCTTTTCTCTCATCCTGCACAAGAGCTTCCACTTCAACAAATCTGTTACAGTTCTCTAGTAATGGATCCTCATTTAGACATCCTGAGAGCAAAATGAGCCAAGTCTTCTTTTGCACAGCAAAATAACATAAAAGCTGAGGCAAAATACTACTGCAAAATTATCATTACAAGCAACTGCTTCTAAGATGCTGGAAGCACTACCTGATATGGTAGCTGTGTCTGTGTCCAACACTCCTCCTTGATTTTGGTAGTACTGCTGATAATCCTGGGAATACTGTAAAGGGAAATGAATGACAACACAAGGTGAATAATCTGCATACCCAAATTATGACAACCTACTGGTTAGAACACCATCTCTACTACTAACCTGAGCATATTGTGAGTATCCATCCTGTCCTGACTGGAGATAGCTGTAGTCAAGGGTGCTGCCCTCTCCAGTCTGTGGCTGAAATTCAAGAAGGTAATTTTTGTCAGGGACAGGTAAACAACTTTATTAAATAATTTCAAGCAACCTACTGCTTAGGCTCCAAAATGGCTGTGGACCAGGTATGTCATGGCTGGATCTGCCATTAAACAGCTCAACCAAGCACGTGGCCAGTAGGGCAATTACATGGTCTACCTTTTAATTTTCAGGAAAGCAGGACTATGAGTAACAGTCTCCAGATCATACCTGAGTGGATGACCACTGAGCTGCAGCAATGGCTGTACTTGCCACAGAGAAGGCGCTGACTCTGTTACCATCTGGGAGAAGCAGGTCTCTGCAATCACAAAAATCAGGCACCTGAGTAAGTGCTGCTTTTTACTGAAGTGTCTCCCTATGCAAGGAGGTGGAGTCTGCCCTCACACATGGGTTTTTTGGCTGTTATGAAACATTTGGAATGTAATGAATGAGCCAAAACACTGCTAGTAAAGGAACTTCAGGTTCGGTGTGGTAGAGTCAGTAACAAGTCAGGAGGTCTCCAAGGAAACAAACGTGCTGTGCACACAAGCAGTTAGCGTGTTATCTTCAGAGGACTGGAAATGGGTGTGGGGAACACTGCTTTCACCCTCCTTGTATGCAGTGAAGAGCAGGATGCATGCATCACAAGTGACTTAAGGGAAGCAAAACTTTGGAGTTAGAATAAGCTTAATAAAAGCCTGGGTGACAAGAAGAAACCATCCAATGTAGACGGAATGGGTGGGGGTGTGAATAAAAAAAAGCAAAAACCAAAAATGCAATTGACTGTTATCACAACTCACTTTCTGGCACTCTTTGCAAAGTCAACACCAATTGTTTTGCCATCAATTTTTAACGGTGGCTGAAGACTTTGTAAAATCTGTAGCAGTTGAGAAGCATCCTACAACAAAAAAATACTCATTATTATGAAAGGCAGTTTACAGAGGGGGATTCAGAAGTTCCCCAAAGTTCACCTTTTCACGCAGAGCTGCTGAAAAGAGCTAAAGATGTAAAAAAACCTCTGTCTCCTCATATTAGACACATGCAGAAGAGCACAGTGAGACCCTTAACAGCTCATGTGAAAATACTGAGCATTTCCTGGGTCACTATGTATTAAGTATGTTCCAAAATCTTAGCTTTATCAAGACACAAATTACTCCAAATCGGACATCAGCAAAAACTGAAATTAGCTACCTGTTTTAATCCAACCACCTGCTTTCCTCTAACTAAAGCAGGTCCAAACAGATGACACTGCTGCTTGAGTTCGACGTACAGACTCAATGAATCATTTAGGTTGGAAAGGACCTTTAGAATTGTTGAGTCCAATGGTTAACCCTGCACTGCCAAGTCCACCACTATGCCACATCCCCCAGTGCCATATCCACATTCAGGAATAGAGATCACTGCTCTTCAGGGACCCCATGCCAGCAATATGACCTCCCTGAAACTTAGGAGGCTTTTCTTGTACCTCTGCAATTTTCCGTGTTTCAATTTATGGCTGCTGCCTGTTGTCCTATCCTTATGTATCCTTGAGAATATGGTTCTGCTGTCCTTACACCCTCCCACTGGATGCTGCTGAGAAGAGCAACATCTGTGTCCTCCTCTGTTCTCAAGGTGGAAGAAGCCTAGTTCTATGCACCTGTTCCCACACTGTATGCCCCAGACCTTAGAATCTGTCAACAAAGTATGATCCTGCACCAGTACTTCTGCAAGCATGAAGCTGGGCTGCAATGCAGAACAGAACTCTGCTACAAAAATAGCTTTTCAATGTGCTCCCAACATCCCACCACCTTTCAAACTGCAGCTACATGTCATCAGCTTTGACACACTGTGTCCATCAACACTCCTTGAAGGAGGCCAGTCCTTCCAACAGCTCAGGGCTCTAAATGCTGCAGAGAGAAAAGGAGGTTAACCAGCTATTTCTCTCCGGAACACCAGTAAGATCCTCACCATGGCAGAAGACAGCTGCACAAATGCAAAGCCTCTGTTCTGCTGAGTCTGCTTGTCTTTGATAAGACGAATATTATTGACTGCCAGAGACGCATATGGAGACAAGGCAGTCATGATGGATTCCACTACTGTGTGAGGAGCAATGTTTCGGAGAATGATGGCTGAGGAGAGAAAGTACGACGTTAGTAGAGCACACCATGGCTTTGCAGAGTATTTCAAGTCCTTCAGCTGGCAGGCTGAGGTAGAGAAAGGATTTTTAGTATGAGTGTTTACATTTCATATTCTAGAGTAAGTCAAAGATCACTTACTATCACAGTAATAATCCACAGACTGAACGGCTTCTGCTGCTCCAGGTGGTACTTCCTGTTCTGAATCTTTGTATAAAGAGAAAATATTTCAGTCAGGACATGGCTCATTCACTTCAAGCTCAGCATTTCATAAGCCAGTCTAGAACCGACATGGAACTCTGGTTCCTACACAGAAACTTTCCCACAAAACTGAACATAAAAGAGATCATGGTAACGTACCAAATTTGTCCGCTCCGCAGCGGAAGCATTTTAGCCTCCTTCTGAAGTTGTAAAGGCAGCACTGTGACAAACAAGAGAAGCCTAGTAAGAACTTGGGTAATTTTAGTAATGCTGCATTTGCTGTACACTAACAAAACCCAGACATGCACACAAAGTAACACAACAAAGCTAAACCCACCAGAATAATCCAGAACATCAAAAGCCACCTTTATCTCCACCACAGCTGCTTTTCAGAACATCCAGCTACTCTTTCTCTAGTCATCCCAAATTAGTTATTTTAGCTGTGCAGTCTTTAGCTTACAATCCCAGGCAGTCACTACTATAAAAAGCAGTGTTAGACGGGAACACATGCTGGGGAATAATTTAACTTTATGGGAAGCAGGAACAGGTTTGATTCAGGTGTCACTTTCTTTAAACCACTGAGCAAGTGGAGAGCTCTAGAGCAAGACAAACTCTCCCACAGAAACATGTGCTGTACCTTGTTGCAGAGCCAGTCCTCGAATTTAGGCCTTGGGTTGCTGTAGTGCATTGCAATCTGCTTCCCTTGAATCACCAGCTTTTTCTGCAAAAAAAGTGGTTTCAATTATTCCTGTATCAAGACACACAAGTCCATTTTCCCATGGCAGAGCACCCTTCGGAGGAATCAGTGCTCCTGAATTAAATGGACAACATATGGGGAGGATGTGGAGGACAACCACCGCCACCTACACCCTGCCCATCCAATCCTGCAGAGAGGAGGACGAGGGCAGTAAGAGAATGGGATGTGGAGCAAAGATAAACAGAATCAGGGAGCGTAGAAAAAGCTGCCAAACACTAAACGCTGACATGGAACCAGAAAGTGTCTCGAAGGAGACAGAATCCTGATCTGCTGCATTCATATTAACACATTTTTAGGAGTCTCTTTGCCCCCACATTTCTATTCACTTCTGGTATAGCACTGACCGACTTTTTAAACATGTCCTTAGGTAACTGCTTCACTTCGTCCCCTACTCCAAACACCCCAGACCTTTTAACCATATTTGGATTTACTTTTCCAAGCACACTTCAGAAGTGTCCCCTTGAAAATACAGTAATTCCTCCCAAAGGGACCCTGCTTAGACTTCTTGAAGGCTGGATTATAAGTGCCATCAACCGAAACATAACTCAAGAGTGGTTTCATTTGACTACTGCATCAGTTCAATTGGAAGCCTGCACAAGAGGTTTGTGTTCTTCATTCAGGCAGGAGCTCTCCAAAATGAGTAACTACATTGCACGTGAAGCTTCTCCAGGGGTAGGAAAAGTTCATAATGCTTTCAGCATGTCCTCTCACTCTGACTTCAGAGGAGTTAGGAATTTACAGCTATTAAGAAGCCTTGACTCTCAGCCTCACGCTTTGCCAAGCGTGGGTATGCAGAATGGCCTTTCAAAATATGGCTATCAACATATTTTGGTCAAACAGGTGGAAGCACATGTGAGGAAGTGCCATTAGAGGCCACACCCCAAACACTGCAATGGCAGAACCATTTTTGTAGCAGGCTGGCTTTCTACCAGTGTCAGGACCAGTGGCTTTTGTGATAACAGGGTCTGACATAGATCTAGCACGTAGCATGAATAAGGCTCTCACATTCTGCACGACTAAACAGGGCAAAGCCATTGCTCCTACCGGCAGGAGGGAGGGTTGGAGGGCCCAGCACTCACTGGATGTGCACACATAGAAACAAGGCTGCTGGCATAGTTGCAATACATCATTCTGTCATCTAACAGTCAGCAACCCGGCTGCTGGGGACAGGCTATGTTTTCCCTACTACTAAGGTGGTTGGTTACTGGAGTGAATTTGAGTATATTTCAATAAATTAGGCATCAGTACAGCTTTGTATACATTAAAAAAAAAAAAATCAGTTTCTAAAAACATGCTCAGCATTAATTTCTTGGTATTAAGTCTTTTCCCTGCAGCCACCTGCCCTACTGAGCAGCATGTCAGGAAAACAGCATTCAAAAGCTGCTCTCTGGCTGGGGAACTCACCCATAGTGTGGGACATATGAAACACTATCCCAACACAAGGTATATGACAACTTCCATCTGCTGGAACTGCCATGAATGCCATTATGGTGCCATTTCTTTATTATAACACAAACAGAGCAGAGAAACAGTCATAATGCTGTCGCAGGACCACTGCATTAAATATACAGGTGCATGAAAAATCAGTGATTTGATGCACTTTGCTCACTTTGAGAGTATTTTCAAGTTCTGTTGTTAAAATAGGTTATGACTACTCAAGTAAGTAGTGAAAGCAAGTGAAACTGTTTGCAGTGCTACAGGAAAATCTCATGAGAAAACAAACCAGAGGATTCTTACTGCATTTTGGCTCTTTATCAAGTCATAGTAACAAAAAAGCCAAAATACAGAGCCTAACAGGTGTGATATCTCACTCTCCAGCTAATTTAGTTGAAACGATTGTGCTTTTTCCTCCAGAAGAGCCAGTTCCCCCTCTTTAACCAGGGTAACAGATTATTGCCAAGAACTGACACTTCTCCTTCAGGGTTAAGAGCAATGTAACACAGAGATGTGCTGCTTTCTCTGACAACAGAGAAGGAAACATCAAGTGGAAAAACATTAGGATTTTCTAATGACTACTAGCCAAATCTTCATAAGCCAATTAAATGGAAAACAAGTAATTTAAAACAACGGCACCTTTTACCAAAGTATAACTTTCTCTCCTAATTTTACCTTATATGTTACAAATTTTAATATATACAAAGCTTTTATTCTTTAAATCACTGTTATGGAACAAAACACTCCTTCCACCTCTTTTTTTTTTTTTTTTTTTTTTTTGTTAAACTGTACAGACTTGTTCCATTTTCAGGAATATCTAGACTTGGTGAGTGAAGCAACCTGATTGGCTTCCATCCAGCTGGTAGCATCTTGAAAGTGATAAAACTCCACGAAGGCGAAACCACGGCTTACACCTAGAGACAGCATTCAGATATAGACGGGATACTTGTGTTAGTCAGTTCCTTTAAAACAGGTGAATCTCTCTCCAACTGCTTCATTACTTCATGACAAAGCAGCTTTACAAATGCGACGTCAACTGCTGGGATCTGCTCGTTATTTTGCCATGGCAAGGAACCAAGCTGCCTTAACTGGCTACATTTCACTCGATTTGAATCCACGTTTAAGGGTAACCATGCAACACACTACACATTATTAAATGGGTTTATACTATTATTACTTACCAATACCTGTTAACAAAACCCCCTGTAGACAGACTTCTTTAACATGTTGACCAGCTATCTAAGTCTTCCAAAAAGCCACATTCCTTAGCCATGGCAAACCTTTTATTTTTTTTATTGCATGTGCTTGCAGTTTGGGGACAATTCTGGATACTCTTTTGGGCTGGGGAAGAGGAAGGTGATGTCAAAAACTGGATTAAGAGCTCTCACCTGTCTTTCTTTTCATCAGCCTCACGTCTGCAGGCTGAGGACCTTCAAAGGACTCAATAAGCTCACGAATCTGCAGGAGATTTTGATTCAACAGATGAGATTTTTACAGAAGAAACAGAAGTCACAGAAATAACCTACCATGCAGTATCATCCAAGACATACACAAAACAACATTTTCAACACTATCTCAGAGATCAAAAAAAAAATTTACTGAGAACCCAATAAGGGACTGATGAGCATCAAAGCCCACATAATCTTTTGCTACGTGCTAAAACAACTGTAACCCTCACTCGGGACACTGAATCATCCAGAATCTGAATCCCTACGATCGTGTGTCCTGAGATTATTTGGACAGTATTTGGCAAAGACTGTGCATGACTCCAAGTTTTTAAAAAGAGCACTGCTGGTATCCCTCTCCCTGCATGTCTAAATACCCTTTGCTCCTAGCAATGAAAAAAAAAGAAGCCTGCACTGCAAAGCTCCATGATGAATGTATTCCTAAAGCTCATGGTAAAGATCTCACCCTCTAAATGACCCTCATCAGTTTTTCAGTATAAAGTAGATTTGTGAAGAACACGTCATCAAAGAAAAAGCTAAAGAAATTTTGGTTCTTCAGCTGTAACAAAGCTGCTGTGGCACAGGGAACCTCAGTCACTGTGCAGAGAAAAAACAAACACTAATAAATATTTTAATTCTAGAGCAGTAGGCACAAGGTTTTTCAGCAGCTTTCACAGAATTCAAACTACATGACATGCAACAGAATGTAATGATTCTGCTCAGTAGAATCAAAACTTATCTAAACCTACCTGTTTATATGCTGAGTGGAAATAAGATCAGATACGCAAGTGAATTTTTCTTATGAAATATATTGAAAAAAATTAAAATTGTGTACACAACCAGCAGTAATGTTAACTTAAGACTTCAACTCTATGTTCCAAGATGTATTGTCTACACTCTGAGTCCTGAATTAAACATTCATATAAATTATGCTACAGTTATTACACAACTGTAGAGCTACAACATCAGTATCTCAAAAAAAATAACTGTCCTAAAGTGTTCTGTATAATGTCTGACTGGGCTGTCTCATTTCTATGCAGGAACCTACACTTGATTTCAAACACTCATGAAAATATGAGAGCAATATACGGTGACCAGGAACCCTCAATATCAGGAGGATAGCAAGTAATCAATGAAAAAGCCAAGGAAAAAAACATTAGAAAGAGTGCAAATGTATTCTCTGCACCAGCAAGCAAAGCATAAACACATCTGAGGCAGAGGCGGAGTCTTGACTGAAAACAAACTGGGATAGCTCAGCTTTTACCTCTCAAATAACAGTTGTGGGCTTATAGCTTGGGAACCAAAATAACCCAGCAAGGAAAAAAAAACTTAAAAAATTACCATAAATAAGGAAACTTTAAAGCTTTAACAGCTTTTTTATTAAACAAGTTAGACAAGCAAGCTCGTCAGTACTTGCTCCATCAGGACGGCAGCAGCCATTTTGACTCCCACAGCTGTACCCACACAAAGCAGCTTTGTGCGGGGCTGTGCTGGGCTAAGGAGCTCGGTGACTGTGTGTGACCCCATCAGTCACAAGTTCTGGCCTCGATAAAGACCAGAAAAACTGGTGAGTGACACCTCTTTGTCTCTGTCCCCCTCCCCCCTTTCCCTGCAGTTCGCCGAAGCAAAAAAAAAAAAAAAAAAGGTATCTGCCTCTCCCCTCCCACAGAAAAGCAGCAAAGAGCAGGCAGGTTAAAATCCACTCTTAGGGAAAGCATCCGAACATGCGTGAAAAAACGAGTATTCACAGCTCGTTCCGTTTGAAAGGGAGTGATTAACATTGAACTGACCTCTACTACTTAACACTGGGAGTTTAAATGCTTTCAGGACTCAAAATGGCAGCGCCACAGCGCTGGAGAGGGGCCACCATGATGCAGCGCTCAACAAAATGGCAGCAGCCGTTCCGGCACGGCCCTGCCCGGGGGCACGGCAGGCACAGCCCTGCCCGGCTACTCACATCGTTCTCCGTAACCGTGATGGGGAGCCCACGCAACATGATGGTCTTGCTTTCTTTTTCATCGTTAATATCGTTCCTGTAGTCGTGCTCGCCGTAGTCGCCATCGGAATGGTATCCGTCCTCTGATTTGTCGCTGTTCCGGCGCTCCCGCTCCCTCTGGAAGGCAGCGCCCAGGATTAGCCACCGCGGTTACCTGCCGCGTCTCCCCGCAGCGCCGCACGGACGGACGGCGACACCGACGCCAGCCGCCTGCCTGCCCGGGGCTGCTCCCCACGGCCTCGGGCAGCGCTCCGGGATCAAACCCGCTCCCGGTGCCCTCCGCCCCGCAGACCCCGCAGTGCCGGCCCCGGCCTCCCGACCGCGCTCACCTCGGGGCTATCGTAATCGCGGCTGTCGTAGTTTCTATCATAGTCTCGGCTATCGCGACTGTCGTAGTCTCGGCAATCCCGACTATCGTAGTCCCGGCAGTCGTAGTCTCGGCTGTCCCGGCTGTCGTAGTCGCGGCAATCTCGGCTGTCGTAGTCGCGGCAATCGCGGCTGTCGCGACTATCGTAGTCTCGGCAGACCCGGCTGTCTCGACTATCGTAGTCCCGACTGTCGTAGTCGCGGCAGTCTCGGCTATCGCGGCTATCGTAGTCTCGGCTGTCGTAGTCTCTGCTGTCGTAGTCGCGGTAGTCATCATAGCGGTCACCGCGGCGCTCCTCGCTGGACCTCTTGTAGTCATCCCTCCGCCGGCTGCGGGACTCCCGCTCGTCGCGGTCCTCCCTCTCCACGATGGAGCCGTAGCGGCCGCTCCGCTCCGTCCTGCTCACCCTGCGGGGCAGAGCGGGCCGAGCTTAGAGCGTGGAGCCCCCGCCGCGACCCCCACCACTGCCCGCCTCCTCTCGTCTCCCCCTCGCCCTCCCGCCGCCACTCACCGCTTATCTGAGCCCATGCCGCCGCCCAGGATCCGCAGGCACCCGGCACGGCACAATCCGATACCACACGCCAAGGACACCCGCGCAGCCCCTCTCGCTGCCTTGCCACAAAATGGCGCCTAAGGGACCGCCCGTCTTCTACCCAGCAGCCACCTCGCGCCCCGACTGGAAGCTTCCAAGCGGGGCGCGGGCGCAGCGGCCGTGGGGCACGCCGGGAAATGTAGTTGGGGAGGCTGCCGCCATTAAGCGTCCTGCCGACCTGCCTCCCCCACTTACGGGAGTAGGAAGCTCAGAGCCCCGTCCAGCTTGGCTCTGGACACTTCCAGGGATGGGGCAGCAATTTCTCTGTGAAACATGTCCCAGTGTCTCGCCACAGTGCATTTCTTCCTCATGTTCAATCTAAAACTGCTGTCAGTTTAAAGCAGTTTTCCCTCGGCCTATCACTATGTGCCCCATCCAAAGTCCCGTGTCCCATCCAAGTCCAGCCGATTTGGAGCCCCTTTAGGCACCGGAAAGGGCTCTAAGTTTCCCCTGGAGTCTTCTCCAGAGTGAAGAACCCTAGCTCCTCCCCCACTGTTAACAGCTGAGTAGTTGTCATGGCCTATCATCCCTTTGGGGAGCACCTGCCTCAGTTAAAAGTGTATCACTTCTGCCCCAAGGGAGAACATGGGACTGTACCCCCGCCTACATTGCTTGGGCTCATACGGCCAAGCCCAGGAGCTGCAAAGCCAGCAAGACTTAGGCCTCAGCAACGTTGTCCTCTCCATCTTCCTAGCACAAAGGGCACCTCTGCCTTGTTCCCATGACACCAGCACCAGCCTCTGCTCCTGCACTACTCCTGCCTGGACCCGCATCCCTTGGAGCACAGTACGTGCTGGCCAGGAGCAGGCAGAGGTTGCTGAGAACCCTTCAAACCACATTCAAAAGCAGTCAGGTCCTCCTCACTGCCTGACCCTTAGCCCTGAGTGTTTGCTTGGGACCCAAGAAAAGATATTTAAAAAACAAAATTGTGCCATGTCTAAGTTTTTCAAGTTTTCTTATTAGTCTCAGAGCATGGTGGAGTGGGGCAGGGTGGTGTCAAGGTCACACCTCATCCAGGGACTGCTTGGCAGAGCAGGCAGTACAGACAGGGAGTGCAGGCAGTGCAGGCAGTGCAGGCAGACAGTGCAGGCAGTACAGGCACACACAGGCAGTACAGGCACAGACAGGCAGTACAGGCAGACAGTGCAGGCAGTACAGGCACACACAGGCAGTACAGGCACAGACAGGCAGTACAGGCAGACAGTGCAGGCAGTACAGGCACAGGCAGTACAGGCACAGACAGGCAGTACAGGCAGACAGTGCAGGCAGTACAGGCACACACAGGCAGTACAGGCACACACAGGCAGTGCAGGCAGTACACCCACAGACAGGCAGTACAGGCACAGACAGGCAGTACAGGCACAGACAGGCAGTACAGGCAGACAGTGCAGGCAGTACAGGCACAGGCAGTACAGGCAGACAGACTGACAGGCAGAGCAGGCAGTGCAGGCAAGCAGCAGGCAGGCCTGTCACAGGGTGCATGCGCTACCCAGAGGTGTGTCAGCTGTTTTCACTGTCATCCGTGGGCGGTGCCTAAGGAAAAAGTTTGTCCTCTGGGCAGGCTGCCCAGCTTCCCTGAAGGCTCTCCGCAGCTCCTCAGCAGGGAGCCCTGGGCAGTGGGAGCAGGTAGGAAATGGCTGCTGTCTGTGCCTCTGTTCCCATTGCTGCCCCCAGCACCCCCTCTTCAGCTGGGACTGGCAGGGGGCATAGCAGACATGGGCTGTCCGAGCCCCCCTCCTGCCCAAATCAAAGCGTTTCACTGGTCTTGAGAGGGACTGGGGGGGTGGCATTGCGTGTCTGGGGAGATAGCATTGCAAGTCTGGGGCGTGTCATTGCATTGTTTCCCCTCTTGCATATCCCTGGGGGCACAGAGCTGGGTGAGCCTTGGGGACACACTCCTGTGGGTTGGGGGTCCCTAGTGAGGGGAGGGGGGGCAGCAGGCCCTCCACCTCTCTTGAAGCAGACTCTCATCCTCTTCCAGTTCTTCTGACCCAAGATTGCTGTGTAAGCAGCTGAGCCCCCCCTGTGCTCCCCCTCAGCTTTGCCCCCCCACAAAGCCGAGGTCCCTCAAGGGCTGAAGGGTGCTGAGAGGCTCTTCCACCCCCCTGAACACAGGGATAAGATTGAGACAGCTTATGGGCAGAGGCGCCATCCCCTCCTCCAGCCCTACTGCAGACTGAAGGCATAGGGAAAGCAAGGCACAGCCCTCTGGACTTTCCCATCTCTCACCTCTCCCTCTGCTGTCTCCAAGGATTTTTCTGGGGGATTAAGGCTGCGCTGGCCTCGTGGCAGCGGGGGGGCTCAATCATGGCCTCCAAGCACCAAGCTTCTCCCTCAAAGCAACCAGACAGCAGGGCAAAGAAACTGAAAGTGGAAGACAAGGATGACACCTGGAGCTCCACCTTGGCAACCCTGAAAACTGCTCCCAAGGAGAAATACCCCACCAAAATTGATGGGCTGTGCCCCCTGAGCACAGCCCTGGATGCCCGGGTAAGAGCAGGGCTGAGGTACTCAGAAGGGCAGGGGTGAGAGAGTGTGGGTGGAAGGGTTGGGAGAGTCTCAGAGCAGCCCCTGCCCTGTTAACACAGGGTCAGCACCAGTTTTCCTTGCAGACGCCCGTGTGCTCCCACTGGGACATTTCTGCACCCTCTCCTTCACCAAACGCTCCCAGGTGCCAGCCCAGGCCATGTCACTCACTATAGGTCTATGAGGACTATGACTGCACCCTGAACCAGACCAACATCAGCGCCAACAACAACAAGTTCTACATCATCCAGCTCCTTGAGCAGGGTGGTACCTACAGTGTCTGGAGCCGCTGGGGCCGTGTGGTGAGTCCATCACTTATCCCCGCACCTCAGCTGTCCCCACTCTGCCTTCAGAGCCCCAAAAACCCTGGTGGTCCCAAAGCAAGCACCCAAGTGTCCTGCTATAGCACTTTAATGGCGGCTTCAAGGACTTATCCTCACACAACATGGTCAGCCTGTCAGGGGCGTGTCTGGGACATGTGGCACCTGTCCCTGCAGTGAATGTGAGTGTGACAGCCCAGCAAAGAGTCCTGGGGTGTCTTCCTGAGCTGGTGGCTCACCACATTCCTGCTCACTGCTCCACAGCCCTGCAATCACAACCCCCCTTGTTCCTGCCTGCTTGCACCAGCATGGGGCTGGTGGAGCACGGATGCAGGGGAGGTACTCACCACTGCTGTCCACTGCCAGGGAGAAGCAGGCCAGTCCAAGCTCATGGCTTGTGCCTCTCTGGAAGCTGCCAAGAAGGACTTTGAGAAGAAATTTCGGGAGAAGACCAAGAACAGCTGGGCAACAAGGGAGAACTTTGTTGCCCATCCAGGGAAGTACACGCTCATTGAGGTGCAGCCAGGGGCTGGGCAGGAGGTGGAGGTTGCCCTCAAGGTGAGTACTCCGGGCACCCAGGTTGTCACCGTGGTGGGAAGGTCCTCATTGCACTCTGGGCCTGTTGAGCACCAGGACATCTGAGAGGGTCAGCAGGATGGGATGGGTTTTGAGCGGGGGTCTGGGTGCATGCTGAAACAGCTTGCAGGCAGAGATTTGGGGCTAATGGGTTGAAATGGAGTGGGAGGGCATCCTGAATGAGAAACATGACCTTCTGGGTGGCGTCAGCCATGGAAAGTGGAGGCAGCACCTGCCCATTGCTCTGCTGCCCCAGGACTAGGCTCTCCTCACAGAGGTGGGCAGCCCTGGTGCCATACTCCCACAGCCTCTTGCAGCCTTGCAGCTGATGTGGGGTGTCTGCAGGTGGATACCGTGGATGGGGGCAAGGTCTGCAAGCAGCGGGTGCTGCCCTGCACCTTGGACAGAGCCACACAGGACCTGGTGTCCCTCATCTTCAGCAGTGATATGTTCCGGGATGCCATGCAGACCATGAATATCGGTAGGAGGTGGTGGGTTCATGGGTGGCATGGGCTCTGTCTGGGGGGTGCAGGTGGGCAGGTGAACAGAGCAGAGGTGCTGATGGATTTTAGAGCATCCCCTCTGATACCCTGGCACCTTATGGCACTGTGGACAGCCCATGCTGGGTGTCCACACTTGCCCATGTTGATACTGGAGGTTCTTGGAAGTAGCTGTGGAGCAAGCAGGGTAGATGGGTTCACCTTGCCCTCCCCTGTAGATGTGAAGAAGATGCCTCTGGGGAAGCTGAGCAAGCAGCAGATCGCGAGGGGCTTTGAGGCACTGGAAGAGCTGGAGGCAGTGCTGAAGGAGCAGCCCCCCCAGGCCACTCGCCTGGAGGAACTCTCCTCTCGCTTCTACACCATCGTCCCACACAATTTTGGACGGGCACGGCCACCCCCCATCAACTCCCCTGACCTGCTGCGTGCCAAGAAGGACATGCTGTTGGTGAGATGCCAGAGCACACACTGTGTGGCATCCCTTCCTGGTGGGGCAGGAGCTGCTGGCTGGAGGCTGGGCTTGCCCTGGTTTCCTGGCTAGCACTGGCAGTGAGGATGTCCCTGCTCTGTCCCTGCCAGGTGCTGGCTGACATTGAGGTGGCACAGAGCCTGCAGGCACAGAAAGTGAAGGAGGAGGAGGAAGAGGAGGAGGAGAAAAAAGTTCCCCATCCGCTGGATCAGGATTATGCCCTGCTCTGCTGCCAGCTCTCCCTGCTGGACCCAGCTTCCCAGGAATACCAGGTGCTGCTTATTTCACAGTGTCCCATAGTGGGAAGCAATATGTCAGGCCTGAGGGCACCCCAAATGTTCCTACCGTCCCAGGGGGACTGTGGGCATTGCTGAGATGGCTGCCTGGAGTGACACAGCTTTTTTGCCTCCCCCTTGGCAGCTGATCCAAACCTATGTGACGCAGACTGGGCCCAGTCTCCGCATCCTCAACATCTGGCAGGTGGCCCGAGATGGTGAGGTGAGGACGAGGTGATCCTCCCCATGTCACAGTGGGAATCCCATGGTTGCACTCTAGGATTGCTTTAGGGCTTCTCCACCCAGGAGGGGATTCAGCTCAGCTGGCCAGGGCCAAACTGGCACCCAGTCTCCTGCCCCTCCAACCAGTTACTGGGGCTGGACTGGGGAGGTGGGTGGCAGTCCTCCACCCCTGGGCACCCATGTGTCCCTCTGTGGACAGCCCTTAGCTCTGCATCTCTGCAGGATGAGCGTTTCAAGGCCCATGACCTCCTGGAGCACCGGCGCCTGCTCTGGCACGGCACCAACGTGGCGGTGGTGGCAGCCATCCTCAAGAGTGGGCTGCGCATCATGCCTCACTCGGGCGGGCGTGTGGGCAAGGGCATCTACTTCGCCTCTGAGAACAGCAAATCTGCCTGCTATGGTGAGGGTCCTGGCATGGGCTGGGCTGCTTGTGATGCCCACAGGGTCTGTGTGAACCTGGCTGCCTTTGCATACCCCCTGCCAGGCAGCTGTGGGCTTGCCAAGCCCCTTCCCTGCCATGGCAATTGGTCCCAGTGTTCCAGCGTGGCCTGGGCACAACCAGATGGGAATACCAGGGATAGTGCTATCATCTCCATTCCTTTCTCCCATGGCAGTGGGCTGTACGTCTAAGAGAGTTGGCATCATGTTCCTGACGGAGGTGGCCCTGGGCAAGCCCTACCACATCACTTGCGATGACCCCTCACTGTGTCAGCCACCTGCTGGCTATGACAGTGTCCTGGCCTGTGGCCGGACAGAGCCAGGTGAGCCTGGGGCAGGAGGGGTGTCCCAGGGGCAGCTGTGGGGCTGTGATGGGCACAGGGCAGAGGGGGAGAGAGGCCAGAACTCAGGTTTGATGTGGTGGTGGGATGTCTTCTGGCCCAGATCCTGCACAGGATAAAGAGATGCTGCTGGATGGCAAGAAGGTGCTGGTATCCCAGGGCAAGCCCATCCCCATGCCTGCCTACAAGGACTCCTCCTTCAGCCAGAGCGAGTACCTCATCTACCAGGAAAGCCAGTGCCGGATCCGCTACCTTGTCCAGCTCCACTTCTGAGGGTGCCTGGGAGCACCACGGCCCTGGCCCAGCACCAGGTGGTGACACCCATCACTCCAGAGCACAGTAATGTGGACTCTCTGGTCACCCCACCTGGGGCTTGGCAAGGGACAGGCTGGCATGGGGACTGAGCTTGCTTTGATTGTGAATAAAAGCACTGTGCCTTGCACTGAGTGGTGCTCTCGCTTTCCTGCCCAGCAAGGCGGGTGTGCTATAGGGAAGGGTGTCAGTGGGTCCCTGAAGGGATGGCATGGGTGGCTCTGGAGGGGCTGAAGCCTTCAGGTGAAAGCTGGTATCTTTGAGAGCCAGCTGCTCTTGTCACCTCAGCAAGGCACACAGTTCATGCGCAGCCTGTGGCATCAGAGGTACAGAGGATGAGCAAGATCTGCTGCCCTGCCTGGGCATGGAGGAATCCATCCATCCATCCTGGGGGCGAGTGTCTGCCCTCCCTCTAGTGCCGTGCCTCATGCCATGCTTGCTGTCCTGCCCCAGCCTGGCACCCATGCCAGGCCATTCTCTGTGCTCATGTGTGCCCCTTGAGCTCATGTCCAGGTGATCAGGCTGCCAGGGAAGGGCAACTCCCAGCTGTGTTACCCTGATACCCCATGAGCATCCCTGTGCCAGTGGAGACAATTTGCTGCAGACCTGCCTGTAGCTCTATCCATTGAGCCCCAGGGAGTTGAGGGCTGAGCTATTCCTGTGGAAGGACCAGGCCTGGTAGAGTGGGTGGCCATTCTGGGGGGCACAGGGCTCAGGAACCCCTATCCCCCCTTCCTGAGCCCCTGCCGGCTGCTAGGACCCAGCAGCTGTCCCCGTGGGACTGCCAGGGTGCAGGCAGTGCAGGCAGTGCTGGGAGTGACAGCTGGTGCCATCCGCAGCTGGCAGGCTGCAGGCAAACAGGATGACGAGGGGGTGACGGGAGCGGGGAAGGGGGAGTGTGGCCTCACACAGGGCCAGCAGCCCCTCTTCTGCTGCGGGAGCAACACCAGCAAGAGGGACCTCAGTGAGGAGAGGAGCATCACCCATCTCCCCAGGAGCAAAGGTGCGCTGAATCCCACCCACCCTGGGGTCCCCTGTGGCCAGTGCAAGAGGGTTGGGACAGGCATGTTGTACTGTCTCTCCTCGGGACATACTGGTGCCATTGGAGAGGGGGGATGGGGTGTCAACCTGGCATGGTTGCCCACAGGACCTAGCAGTGGCCAGGTTGGGGACAGCTTGGGTGCCAGCTCTGGGACAGCCGGGGTGCTATGACTTCACTGGCTACCTCTCCCTCCTTCAGCACATTGGAAGTGTACCGGTTGTCTCTGTGTTTCTTTGTGGCTCTTCTTCATTTTGGTTCTTTCCCTTCACACCCTGCTCCTGATCCCAACAGGCAAGGAGAAGGGAGCAGCCATGGTTGTGGTGGGATTACCCTCTCTGGGACACAGGAGAAGAGACCTTGCTGCCCAGACACCAGAGCTGCTGGCTTAACCCTAGGGGGGGATGGCAAGCTGGACGGGGTCAAACACCACGGACAGCCTAGAGCTGCTCCCTGTCCCCAAGCAGTCCATTGTCCAGGAGGTGGTGGGCCTCTTCTGCATGATCCTGCTCACCTTCACTGCCCTGGTGGCCAATATCGTGGTGATGGTCATTGTCCTTAAAACACCCCTTTTCAGGAAGTTTATCTTTGTCTGCCACCTCTGTGTGGTCAATCTCCTCTCAGCCATTTTCCTCATGCCCCTGGGGATCATCTCCAGCTCCTCCTGTTTCAACTGGGTGATCTACAGCATTGCTGAATGCAAGGCCGTGATATTCCTGAATATCTGCTTCATCAGTGCCTCCATTCTCACCATCTCTATCATCAGTGTGGAGCGGTACTACTATATCGTCCACCCCTTGAGGTATGAGGTCAAGATGACCATCAGGCTGGCAGTGGCTGGAGTGATTTTCATTTGGGTCAAGTCTGTTCTCATCACTGTCTTGGCACTAGTGGTATGGCCTCATGGAAATGGGGCCACCAGTGCCAGCCGCTGCACAGTCTACTGGAGCCCTGGGGCCCACAAGAAGGTTTTTGTGATCCTCTTCAGCATCACCTGCTTTATTCTGCCCACCATCATCATCCTGGCTGTCTACTCCAGCATCTACCGCGTGGCCCGGACTGCGTCCCTGCAGCAGGCGCCTGTGCCGGCACAGGCAGTGGCACCCCGACAGCGATGTGACTCCATCAGCAGCCAAGTGACCATCCTCACTGCCAGGATCCTTATGCTGCCCAGGCTGATCCCAGATCGCCTTCTGGGGAGCAACAAAGCCATTCTCACCTTGGTCCTCATTGTGGGACAGTTCTTCTGCTGCTGGCTGCCTTTCTTTGCTTTCCACTTGCACTCCTCTGTCATTGTTGACGCTGTGGGTGGTGGGCATGGGGAGATGGTGGTCACCTGGATTGCCTACTCCTCCTTTGCCATTAATCCTTTCTTCTACGGGCTGCTGAACCGCCAGATCCGTGAGGAGCTGGCCCGGCTCCGGCGCAGTTGTCTTAACCGTTCACTGGGTCAGGAGTTCTGTCTTTCCATCTCAGAGGCTTCTGTTCAGGAAAACTTCTTCCAGTTCCTCCAGAGAGCAACTTGCACACTGGAGATGCACACCAGCTGCATCAGCCCCAGCCCCAGGAACAGGCTGGACCAGACCACAACAGGCTTCCCCACCCCAGGTCAAGTTCCCAAGGAGACCAGCTGAGAAGGAGGCTCTGTCTCACTGTGCTGGGCCAGAGTCCTCTCAGGGGCCCATCAGACCTGCTTGGATCCAATCTTTTGGATTTGGTGGAGTCCTTGTTCAGGTTTTGCCTCTCCTCTGAGCTTATGGTGGAAGATGGTTTCTCTGCTGGGAGAAGGTAGCAGATCTGGGGAATTCACATCTCTCTTCTGCAGGCTGGAATTATCTGTGGCTCCACCAGCACAGCCCAGTTCCAGGGATGGGCTCTCCTCAAGACACAGAATGCCAAGGGGCTCCTGCACAGGGGCAGGGGATGGGATACCTCCATCTCCATTGCCCTAATGGGAGCACTCCTGGGCAGTGGGGAAGAGCAGATGTCCCTTGCACCCTGTCCAGCAGCAATGTTCCTGCTGATGCCACTAACACCAGTAACACCAGGGCCTTGAGCCCCTTGCTGAGCCTGGATGGAAGACAGAGAGACCTCCATCCTTGGCTGTTTAACCCCAAACTAATGTCTGTGTGGAGGAGCTCCTGTTCCCTGTGACACTGATGAGGGGGACACACCCACAGGTCTGGCTCTGGCTGTCAGTGTTTGTCCTGCTGGCATGGCAGCACACAATGCCTGTGGCCATGCCTGGCCAGGCCCTCTGTCCCTGTCAGCTGGCAGTGGTCACTCCCCTGGGGGGGAACTGGCTGTCTGGGGGTCCATGCCGGGCTGTTTATGGACACAGCTGCCCAGTTTGAAGCCCGGTCAGCAGTGCCACATGCCAGCTGACTTGGGCTGCTGGCCAAGGGAACGCTGGGTTGGACATGGTGATACAGGGCAGTGGGGGGTGGCTGTGTGGGGTGCCCCAGGGCAGCAACAGCCAGAGGGGATCAGGAGCTGCTGTTCCTCTTCAGTCTCATAGCTTTTGAAGGGTTTAGGGACACTCTCATAGAGTCCCCACTGCTAGAAAGCAGACTGGACCCTTTTGGGGAATGCTGCAGGGGTATGTCACCCTCAGCCCACCCACAGAGGTCCCAGGGATGGTGCTGGCATGGTGGGTTGGAGATGTCCCTATGCCAATAGTAACTGCAGGCCTGAGGGAAAACTGCCCTATGGCATCTCTAACTGTGCCATGGGAGGGAGGGGCTTCAGGAAGACCCCCCAGAGAGAGGGGCTGAAGGCCAACATCCCCCTGTAGACACAGGGATGCCCTTCCAGCCACCACCCAAGTCTGCAGGAGCTGGGGCTACCCCTGCTCTGGGGAAAGTCTCCATCCAGGGTGGGGAATATCATTATTGTTATTGTTATTTTCTTGTAAATTTTATCTTTTTATTAAACCATTGATAAGTTACAAAGGAGGAAAAAATATAGACTGATATATATACAGCATTTCCAAGCCAGCAGGGTCTGGCTCTTAGATGGGGTTGCTGGGAGGCGATTGCCCCAGGGTGGCCCAGGGAGGGCCCCCCACCAGACCCAGTGGAAGAGGGACTCCTGGAGAGGCCAGGCAGTCCTCATCCAGTGGGACCTGGCTTTTGGGTGCCAGATGGAGTGTGGGCATGAGCAGGATGGCAGAGGAGGCAGGGTGAGGAGCAGGAAGCAGGGGTCCCACAGCAGCACAGGGCACTGGGAGAAGGGACCCTAGGCCAACAGGGACAGCCCCCCCCACCCAATACCAGGACACATGGTCTCTGTGCAGAAAATCAGGGAAGAGGGCACAGCCCTGCTGGGATGGGCAGCAGGCAATGAAACAGCCCCTTCCTCCAGCAGGCATCACTGCCAGGAAGACCTTTCCCTTCCCTGGGGTGGGGGACATGGGCCACCTGGCACAGGCTGAGGTCAGAGTGGGAGGTGGGAAGGTGTCCCTGCTACTGAGTAGCACCCTGGACCCCCTGGCCCACCCACCAGTGGGGTTCAGTAGGGCGAGAACTTCTGCCGGTCAGCTTTCTTGGTGCCGTTGGCCGCTGAGATCTTGGTCGTGTAGGTGGTGGTGCCACCATTGGGACCTGCCACGGAGGATGGGGACAGTGCCAGGAAGGACACTGGCTTCAGGCCGATGAAGTTGGAGAGGGAGATGGCATAGGGGGTGCCCAGCAGGGCCGGGGGGGCCGGGGCCACGGCAGGAAGTGCCGCACCAGAGCCTGGGGCGAGGGGCTGGGAGAAGCCCATGCCGAGGTCCATGGAGCCAGGGCCTGGTGGCACCTGGGAGGTAGATTTAGCAGTCTCTAAGCTGGGGAAGCAAGAGAGAAGGATGATGGTGAGTACCATGGTGACAACCTTAGGGTGCAGGAACTGCGCGCCCCATCCCTTCTGGCACATGTATCCATGGCATATCCTGGGTATCCCATTGAGCAGGATTAAAAAGCTAGGCCTCAAATCTGGTGGGTCTCAGGTCCTGCATCTACCACCTCAGGATCTCAAAGCACCACCCAACTCATCCTTCCTGAGGATGCTGTGGTGGGCGTGTCCTCCAAAAGCTGCCTTGGGGTGCTGGAGAAGAGCCACCCCTCACAAGCACCCAGCGTGAGTCCCCCCTCAGGCTGACACCTACCAGGCTGTGATGAGGTACTGAGCCAGGGTGATGCTGACAGGGGTCCCTGTGATGGTCACGTGCCGCTCGTTGGAGCCCTCGGTCTGGTTACCAATCTTGATGTGGGCCCCCGACATCTGCCTGATCTCGCTGATTTTGCTGCCGTGCCGGCCGATGATGCAGCCGATGAGCTGGAAGGGCAGGAACGGGTGAGACAGGAGCAGCCAGAGCACTCTTGCCAAGCAGGGAGCTCCAAGGGGCTCACACGGACACCCCCTACACCTCAGAGGTTGAACTGTGGAAGGCACTGGGGAGGGCAGGACAGATCCTGCTTTTTGGGCTCACTCAAGATCCTCTTGCTGGCATTGTGCTGCATTGGCAGCCTTTCCTTGGCATTGACCAAACTCTTTCCCCCCTGTCCTGCATTTCAGTTTTCTCTTTCTTCTGCCCCAGCTACTCCCTCCTGCTCCTAGGCTCTGGGAGAGCCTCCACTGTGTGGGTCAGTGGGTGCTGGCCTCTGCAAAGTGCCTCAGGGATGGTACACATGGGTGAGGACAAGCTGTAGTCCCCCTCATCATTCCCAGACCAATACATACGTCATTGGGCACTAGGAACTCTTGGGAGCTGCTCTGGGAGCTGGCATCCAGGCCTGGAGAGAGAGATAAGGATGTCAGCAATGAAGGGGCAGGTCTCCAGTAGCTCTGTGCCCCTACCCCAGCCCCATACTGGGATGGTGAGTGGCCCTGGGGACAAACTTGAAGGATCACTGGGGAGAGGAAGGGAGGACAGGACATAGACACAAGTCATAATTTGGTGATGGTGCTCTCCCACTGCAGGATTGGAGAGCACTGGTGGGTGCAGTGACCCCAGAAAAACAATGGCAAGGTTGTGCTGGAGGGGCAGGTAGACATGCTGGAGGGACTGGGACTGGAAAGGATGCAGAGGAGGGAAACCCCTTCATCAGGGCCAGGTGTCAGGGTGGATCAGGAGGGGCACACCCAGCCTTGGGGGAGCATGGGAGATGCTCACCTGGCATCATAGCGGGTGCATGGCCCAGGGGCGCGAAGGGAAGCGCATGCCCTGACAGCTGCTGCAGCTTCGTCACCTGCCCAGACAGTGCCAAGAGGAGGAAGGTGGTGTTAGGGGTGATGACAGAGGTCAGCTGTGCCCCAGTGCCCCAGTGCCTCCCAAGACAGGCATTCCCAGCAGTTCCCATCCTCGTGGGCACAGATCCCATCACCACAGGGACAGACTCACTTCTGCAGGAGAGACCCCGCTGTACTGGCCTTGCATGGAGAAGCCCTGGAGAGAGAGGAAAAAAGGGACATCAGTGGGGAGCCAGGTGGGGACCATTGTCCCAGGTCACTCCCCCTGGGGCAGAGAGACTACCCTGAGCCGACCAGAGTGACCCCTTGCTAACAGAGGCTGCCCTCCTGGCCACCTCATGCCCTTGGAGAGGCTGTGGCCTCTTACCTGATTGGCAGAGAGCAGGATGGTGCCCAGGGAGAGACCAGGGTGGTAGGGTATGGTGGCCCCCTTCGGAGGCGACTAGAGACAGAAGGAAGGAGGTGGAGGAGATGAGAGATGAAGCTGAATGTCCCTGTAGCCCCAAGGACCCTCTGCCCCCTTATGCCCCCAGCAAGCTGGGCACAGCCCCCAGCACTACAAAGGCAGGGTGCTCTTATGGGTTTCCACAAGAGGGACCCTGGTGTTTGAGTCCAGATGGGAAGACTTGGGGAGGGGAAAGTGGGTAGCAGATGCCCCCTGGGCTGGGCATGGGGCTTAAAAGGTACCTCCAGGATGACAGCACAGATCTGCCTCACGCACTGGATGATGGTGTCTGGCACCCCTGAGACGGTGACAGCCCGTTCAGTGGAGTTGGGCAGCAAGTCACCAGCCACCTGCACCTGTGCCCCTGTGCTCTGCAGGAAGTAAAGAGAGGTGCTGGTATTCCCCAACCACTCTCTGCCAGGGCTCAGCACCTCACACCACCCCTGTCCCCCTCCTGAACCCCAAGGAACCATTGCAGGACCTGCAGGGTGATGCTCCTTCTCCTGCATCACCTCCCCCGGCCCCTGCAGGACTGTGGCAGCCCCCACACCCAGGGCTCTGTGCTCCCAGGAGGAAAAGGGGATCCCACATCCAGGCTACCCTCAGCCTCACCTCCCGGATCTCCCGGATCTTGGCTCCTGCCTTGCCGATGAGGGAACCGCATTGGCTGGCAGGGATGACAAGGCGAAGGGTCACCGGTGCTCTGCCTGCTGACACCCCATCACCCCCTGCTCCCAGGTCCTGTGAGGGATGTGGGATGCAGTGTCAGACCCCAGGATCCTGCAGGTGTGGGGGCACCTGGCAGGGATTTAGGAGGGCTGTCTACCTCCTCCAGCTTGAAGGCAATCATGGAGACAGCACGGAAGACGGCGTCGGTGGAGCCGGTGATCGTGGTGATGCGCTCAGGGCAGGACCCTTCCGAGATAGTGATGCGTGCACTGCTCTGGGGACAGTGTCACACCCCATTAGGGACTTCACAAGCCCTGTGCTTCATCATTTCCCCCAGGGATAGGCTCATAGGGGGAGACTAATGCCTTTGAGCCTGAGCCTTGCCCCTTCCACCCGCCTCAGGCAGCCTTCCCTGGAGTGATGTTTTGTTTCCCTTGGTTCCACCTGGGATTTAGGGGGGCAGGCACATGGGAGCCACCAGGTACAGGCATGACAGGCAGCAGGACCTGGCAGCCTACCAGCATGCCCTTACCTGCTCTCGTATCCTCTTAACGGTCTCTCCTTTCTGCAGGTAAAGAAACAGGGTGGGTGGTCAGGTCCAGGGGGAGCCGAGTGCTGGCAACACACAGAACCCCAAATCTTACCTTGCCGATGATGCTGCCGATCTCCTGCAAAGGCATAGAAGAGTGACACAGTCAGGAGGTGGCTCCCTGCCTGCCACATCCCTCCTCTGCCCACAGGCTGATGACTGGCAGACCCTGCCCCAGGGACACAGGGACACTGGGTGACTTAACTAGTGACACTGGGGCATGGGAATGTGCCTCTCCCGGGCTTAGGATGGGGAAAGAAATCCTTCTGGGAATGCTATTTCCAGGGGAGACTGGGAGCAGAGGAAGAGAACAGTGCATGGTGAGGAGCTGGAGCTCCAGCATGGCCCCTCCCCCAGGCATCACTGACCCCCCCAGTGGCTCTGAGCCCCCTGCCATTACCTTGCCGTGCATGAGCATGCGGAGGGTCAGGGTGATGCTGAGCTCCGTCTCCTCGGGACTGCCGCCCACGCCACTGGCTCCGTCCGGCGATGCCATGGCGGGAGGGCGAGATGAGCCTGTGGAACACGGTGGTCTTCAGAAAGGGAGGATGCCCCAGCTAACTCCCCACCCCCAGATCTGCAGCTTGAATATCCTATGGCTGGGAAATGGGGAAACTGAGGCAGAGGCAGCACTGCGCTCTCCTCTGGCAGGCGAGGCTCACATGGCCCCATGGCACCCCACGGGCACCCTGCACCCCCAAAGCGACCTGCTGCCATGTGTCTGCCTGAGCTGTCTTCAGTCTATCCTGCACTAAGCCAGGAACTGGATGGATACAGGGGGAGGAGGCAAGGTGTGTGGAGCATGGCTGTGGGATAGGGTTCTGTTTGCAGACGCTTGCTGGAGTGGGGAGAGCAGAGGTGGCCTGGGTGGTCTCACAGGCTATGCAAGCCACCTTCTTTCTCCTCCTCCCTTCCCCCTGCCCACACACAAAGCCCCAGGGGACACTGAGGCAAGCTCCCTGATGGAGATCACTCCAACCAAACCACAGCATGATGCCTGCTGCACCATGTCCCCTCCCAGAGCACCCCAGGGCCCCCCCCGACCCCGTGCCCCGGTGGCCGTGGGCGGCCAGGGCCCCCGGGAGGAGGACAATCACTGTGTGTCCAGGACTGGGTGGGCGGCTGCGGCACCGCTGGCTCCCGGCAAGCCGGGCGATGCCAAGCAGCTTTGAAACAAAGCACCCGTGTTGAGGCTGGGGCCGCGTCCGCGGGCATGGCGGGGGGGGGGCAGGGCGGCTATTTTAGGTGCTGGCAGGACTCGTCACCGCTACAGCACATCTCCTGCATCAGGGTAACGGGGGGGGGCGGGGGTGGGGGGCGCACCCCCTAAGTGTTATGCCTCGCACCCCAAGGGTGGTTTGAACGCCCCGTCTCCACCCTCCTGTTACCCCGGGCTGGAGAAAGGTGGAGAGACTGAAGAGAAGGAATATTCCCGTTCCTGGTGCAGGGGAGCCTGAAGTGGGGCGGAGGGGGAGGGATGCACCCTACTGTAAGCCCTGCCCGCGGCATCCGGAGATGTGTGGGGTGCCGGCAGGGACACGCAGCCGGCCAGGGTCCCAGTCAGTCAACCTGGCGATGAATGGCAGCGGGAATCCGCCAGGGACAAAAGACCCCGCCGGGGGAAGAAGGACGAGGTTGGGTGGTGGGACAGGGGAACGCGCAGGGCCACGGGTGTCCCCTGACTGCCACAGACAACGCGTGGGGGATTTGCGGGCAGAGGGGGGCTCTGCCCCAGGTGAGCCAGGCTGGCAGGGTCGCCGAAGGCCCCAGTGATGGGCACAGGCCACCTGCCATGGCTGGCATTGGGACAGCCACCAAGCTGGGCACCGCCCGTCCTTCGGGGCACCTTCCGGTGACAAAGGGAGGGGGGACAACAGGAGGAAGCCCCCACCCCGTCCCTGGGGAAACCTCTCTCTTCTCGCCCTCCCTGCCGCCCCAAGCCCCCTGGTCCCCGCGGGAGTGGGGCCTGGCGGGTACCTTTCCGTGCGCCTCGTCCCTCCACCGCCGGCCGCCCCTCTCAGTGCCACATTGTCCCCGGCGGCGCCCAGTGACACCCGGGGCAGGAACAATGAGCCGCTTGACAGGCCAGGGCCAAGCTGGCAGCCCCGGCCCCCACCCCGGTCCACGCCGGGGCCCCCCTCGCTCTTCCCCTCTCCCACATCCCTCCCTCCGGGATCCTATTACAGCGGATAAGAGACACTAAAAGGAACAATGCACCCTGGGTAAGGCCATCTGCCACCGCTGGGGACATTCCTGGCCCCCCCGGTCCCCCTCCCTTTGGCTCACACATCGCCCCTCTTTGTGATTGCGTGGTTTTTTTCCTGGAAGCCGATCAGCTGGCAGGGCTCGAGGGCTCAAGGACACCGGAGCGGGGAGAGATGGGGCAGCTGGCACCCCAAGGCCCACTGGCACCTCGTCCTGCTGCTGTGAGGTGGTGCCTAGAGGTGCAAGAGGCACCCCTCTTTGGGGGGTCGGGACAGCAACAGAGGACCTGAGCCACCTGGGGGAGTCAGGGATGCTCTAGACAGGGGTCCTGCCAGACTGCCAGGGCAGAGACCGGTTCCTGCACCCTTGGCACTGCCTTGTGTTCCCCGCATGGGCATCCTGCATCCACAGAAAAGTGCCCCTCCCCCCCCGCCACTACCCCCCCCCCCACTAAATCCTCCTGGGCCCTGGCGTAAGCAGCTAAAGCCCAGGCAAGCTTGGGGAAGGGGAGGGGCATTGGGGGGGCACCCTGCTGCTGGCTCCATCTGTGCCCCCAAGTGCCCAGTGCAGAAGCACCAAAGGCAGGTGGCAGGCAGGGGTCTTGTCCCCTGTCTGTCAGGTCTCCCCACCCGCCCTCATCTGTTCATGGCAGCCACTTGTTTGGTACATTGCCCCCCACCTCCCCATGGTGCTGGGCAGATGCCGCCGTGGGCAGGAGCCTCCCAGGGCTGGCAGTTCCCTTTTAAGCCCCTGTGGATTACCCTGGACTTGGGTGCATGCCAGGAGGGGTAGGAGGAGGAAGAGCAGGATGAAGAGGAGGCTGGCCAGCTGGGGACATGGATGTCACTACCTTGGGGGACCTACCTGTCCCTGAACACAGCCCCAGGGCTCCCTCTGAGATTCATGGGGGTTCTGTTAGAAGTGATGGGAGGGCTCCAGCGAGGATGGCACTCACCCATCCACAATCCCAAATGTACCATCCCTCAGTGGCTGCATCTTCCTGGCTGTCGCCCCCCAAAC
Source organism: Trochalopteron elliotii (assembly GCA_024734555.1). Lineage (NCBI taxonomy): Eukaryota > Metazoa > Chordata > Aves > Passeriformes > Leiothrichidae > Trochalopteron > Trochalopteron elliotii. The sequence goes on along the minus strand of JANPWX010000277.1, from coordinate 693,673 downwards.
CTGTGTGGGACAGCAGCCATGGAGGTAGGGATGGGGGAAGGAGGTGGGAAAGGTGGAAAAGAAGCATCATGAAAGTGGCAGAAAAGCAGTGTCAGAGCTTGGGGTTTTATTTGGTCTCAGGAGAGGTGGTTGCTGGTGTGGGTCATGCAGTGTGAGTGCCAGTCAAGACCCAGGTTGGCACAAGGTGCATGTGCAGGCAGAGGGGTAGGTGGGCTGGCCACATCCCCCTGCCCTGTGGTCCCATCCTGCTCACTTCAGCTGCTGCAGGAAGGCCAGGAGTCCAAGGTGCCACTCACTGGGCTTGTCCAGGTAGCAGGCGTGTCCTGCACCCTGCAGCATCAGCACCTGGTGCTCAGGGAGGTGCCGCAGGTTGTTCAGACTGGTCTGCCCCAGCTCCACGTCCTGGTCCCCGTACACGATCAGCGTGGGGGTCTGTAGAGGGGGAATGCACCCTGCATTGCAAGTGTCACCCAGGCCCTCACTCCTTCTGCCAGAACACCCTGGAGGGGAGACACTTGCCCTTCTCCCCCACCCAGTATGACAAAGGTATGTCATACCTTTGAATCTCAGACTCCTGTGTCTCCAATTGTCCCCTCTTGACCTCCCATTACCCCACATTTACATCCCTCCATCATCACATTCCCCTCTTTCAGTGGCAGCAGGGTTTCTGGCCTGTGTGACCTTTCCCCTGCTCAACCCCAGTGCCAGGGTCCCCTCTTCACCTTTCCCTTTCACTTCCCCCACCTCCTCAGCACCCTTCCAGGCCGTACTTTGATCCGGGCATACTGTTCCACCGTGAATTTCTCAGTGCAGATGGGTGCCACAGGTATGTAGGCCTTGAACAGCTGGCTGTGCTCTAAGAGGCAGGGCAGTGAGTACATGCCACTGAGCGATGGGCTGATCACCACAGCTGGACCCAGGCACAGAGCCTCCAAAACTGCCTTCAGGAACGCCGCCGGTGCTGGCTGGCCCACGGCTGCTGGGGCCACAGCATCTTTCGAGTGCCCCAGCCCTGAACCGTGGGAGACACAAGTGGCTGTCAGGCTCCACATCGCATGGGAGAAGCCACCACAGCACAGCACAGCACAGCAGGACACCAGGGTTGCCATCCTGGCCACACAAACCGGTGGCTACCCCGCCTGACTCTAGTGCTGTGCTCACCACACCTTACCCGGCAGGTCGATGGCCACAGCTCGGTAGCCGTTCTCGGCCAGCCTGGCCAGTGTCCCCACCTGCAGCCAGGTTTCAGAGGAGAAGCGGATGCCGTGCAGCAGCAGCACTGTCAGCTTCGGCACTGCCTGGGCTGGCTCAGCTTGGCGGTAGAAGAGGGTCTGTCCTTGCACCGTGACGGTGCTCTCGGTGATCTGCGGGGTGGCCATGCCTGGGGGCCGGGGGGCTGTTAAATGGAGTGAGAGGTGGGAACGGGAGGGCTGGCTGGCCTTCGACTGCCGCTGTCGAGGCCCGGTGGTGGCAGGAAGGCAAGAGGGCTATGAGGGGTCACACCGGCATCATCTTCACTGTGGTGGCACCACCGGGGTCACTGACGTGCCAGGCGGCCTCACGGGCCCGCCCCTGCCTCAGTTTCCCCATCCAGCGCTGTGCCTGCAGCCCTTACCTGCTGCTCCGCACACGGGGCCGGCCGCCGCTCGCCTCCTCCCCGCCGCTCCACGGGACTGGAGGTCCTGCACCCCGGGGCCAAAGACCGGCGGGGCGGGCGAGAGAACGGCGGTTCCGCCTCATGGAGCAGAAGGTCCGGGGCGGCGCCGGGAAACGCTGGGGCCCCGCCGGGCCGAGCCGAGCCGAGCCCTGCCCCGACAAGCTAAGCGCAGCTTTCCCGAGCGAAGCCGAGCTTTGCCGAGCGAAGCCGAGTCTTGACGAGCGAAGCCGAGCCCTACCCGAACTCTACCGAGCCAGACCGAGCGCTGTAGAGCAGAACCCGTGCTCTGCCGTGCCGGACTGAACCTAACCCGAGCCTTGCCCGAGCTCTGGCGAGAGCCGCCGAGTCTCTGACGAACATAGCCGAGTTCTGCCGAGCTTTGACAAACTTGGCCGAGCCCTAGCCGATCCCGAGAGC
>JANPWX010000277.1:666721-681320 GCA_024734555.1 Trochalopteron elliotii | reverse complement strand
CGCTGTCGCTGTCGCTGTGCTGGCTCTGGGCGGCGGGGCACAGCGTGCCCAGGCTCCGCTTGTCCTACCGCGGTGAGCCGGGCCGGGGGCACCTGCTGCGGGAAGGGGGTGGGGGGGCTGTCCACGGAGGGGTGTCCTCAGGGTCCCCCCTCCGGGGGCCAGGTGAGGACTTGGGGAGCCTCAGCTGCGGGAGCTGCATCCGAAGTGCGGGGTGGGGTTTTTTTTGGTGCGGTTGGTGGGAAAATTGTGCTGGGGGCTCGGGCTGGGCTGGGGTTTCGGTGCGTGGCTGCCCGGCACCCTCTGCTCCCCACGCGGGACGTGGGGGCCCCCCGAGGAGGAGAAGAAGGAAGAGAGGAGCCGGGTGACGGGGTCAGGGGATGTGCCGCTTCTCATGGGGGATCGTCTCCCACGCGGAGTGCAGGGAAACTGAGGCACGGCGGTGTTCTGGCCCCGGCACGCTTTGGCTCGTGTGCGGGGTGGGTGCTGCGGTGCGTGGGTGGTCCCCCGGCGTGGTGGGTGCTCAGCATCCTGCCCTTGGCTGGGTGGGGAGGGGTGCCCGGGCTGCACCCTCCGAGCCCCGTGGCGCTGGGGTGCGGGTGCTGGGGTGCCGGGGCCCCTCGGGGGCTGCGGGGGCAGTGCTTGGTTTTAATTAAAACTCTCCTTGTGATCCTGCTCTGGCTCGCCGCATCCCCCGCTCTGCCAACCTAATCCATGTGCTGCTCCAGCCAAACTTGACAGAGCCTGGGGCGCCCCAATCTCCTCTCGGCCTCAAAGCAATGAACCTGCTCTAAAAAAATCAACATAAAATAAATTACATAATGTATATCTTTCCCCTTCCTTCCCAGAAGGAGGAAAGACCAGGGCAGCCCAGCACTTCCAGAGCCTCGGGAGCTGCAGTGCCAGGGAAAGTCTGCTCTTATGCTGCCTGGGGTAGGGGTTCCCGGGTCTGGCTGCATCCCTTGCTCTGTCCTGGGGCACAGCAGGTGACCCCAGGGGCTGCCTCTGTTGAACTGAGGCACGCAGTGCCCCCTTATCCTGGGAGCTCGGCATGGCTCATGGCTCTGCCCAGTGATGCGATCCGGTGTCCTCAGGTCGGGCTTTGCAGCAGGGTGAGGAGATTTGGGGTCTCAGCAGGGGTGAATCGTGGGGCTCAGGGTCTGGCTCAGTGTCTGATCTGCACCAGCACAAAGTCCAGCCGTGCGGGGCCGTTTCCCAGGTGCGAGGAACTGCCCGGGGCGGGGTGGAAGCTCCTCAGCCTCCCACGGGGAGCGAGCCACCTTTGGAAGCTTTTTATTTTATTTTATTTTATTTTTCTTCCTTAAGCTGATTATTCTATTCATCTTCCAAATTGGAAACAGAAACTGAAATTTCCCATGAAACAAATTCTGCCACTGCCTTCTCCCCAGGGGAAGGAAAAAAAAAAAGAAAATTTCAATTAAAAACATTAGAGCCTCTAAAATTAAAACCGTGGTGAGCTGAAGCTCTGTACAGAGCTCCTCTTCGTAGGCTCTGTGTGGCTGGTGGCTCTGGCTGTGAGGTGACTTTGGGGGGTGACAGGGACAGGTGTTGTGCTGTGGGTGCAGTGGTGGCCACATACCCAGCCCTTCCTCACAATTCAAGCCACTCTTTTCCTTTTGTTTCAGCTTCCAGCAGTGGCTCATGTAAGAGGGGAAAGAGCACTTTGCTGTTGTGTGGACCAGAGACATTGCCCTGTGCTCTTTACTGTCCCTCCTGAGGGATCTCCACTTGGGGGGTGGCTCCCGTGGGAGCCCCACCCTGGGGTAAAGGTGTCCCAGGGATGGATGGGGCATGGCAAAGGGCTGTTCCCTGGGGAGTTGAAGAGGAAGGCGCCCTGAGCCAGTGTAACCCGAGGCGCAGGAGGAATTCGCCAGGTCTGGGGGAGAAGGGGAAGCATTGCCTGAAACAATAAAAGGAGCCTGCCGACTTTGCCAGTGTTGTTTTGAGCTGGGAAAATATTATTGCAGGGCAAGAATAGAAGGAGCTGACAGCATTTTCCTGGGCTGGACTCGGCGATATGGGAGGACTTGATGCTGGGAGGACACAGGGAGGAGGGTGCCAGACCTGGTGGAGGGACTGCCACTGCCTGGAGCCAGCTCGGCTTGCAAGCACAGTGGTCTTTCTGATGAGGATGGAGCTGCTGGGACTATACCCTCTGTGCCACTGGCATCACCAGTCAGGGCACTGGGGCTACCCTTGAGCAGGGATAGGGTGTGTGAAGGGGTGAAGGTGTCTGTTGTCCCCTGCTGGGGATGGACCTTTGGACCTTGTCTCCCTTGCAGGGCCTTGAAGAGGCATCTCCCTCCAGAATGGGGCATTATGTTGCTGGCCACCTCCTTGCTGGCAGTGACAAATGACCCTCCAGCAAGAGCAGGGCTTGGTACCCCAGTGTCCTGACCTGTGGTGATTGGATTTGTTCCAGCACCACCTCCCCTCTTATGGGGACATGTGTGGGAGATGCTTGGGCTGGGTGTTTCCCTGGGGTCAGCAGCAGTGGCTGGCAGTCTTCCGGGCTGGAGGGTGTTTGGGGACAGAGCTGTGCTCATCAATGGCGCATTGTCCTCCTCCTCCTTCTCTGTCTGGCAGGCACAGTGGCCTGGCCTGGGGTTGGGATGGGTTTTCAGAGCCCCATGAAGCTGAGCCATTCCCTCTGGCTGCTGTGGCAGCTGTGTGGGCGCCACTGTGCCAGCTTGATGACCCTTAAAGTAATTTCCCACTGGAAACCAGTCGAGCCACTTCCCCCCTGTCATCGTCACTGTGAGGGTCCCCTTGGCATCCCACGAGATTCAGGCTTGGGCTTGCTCTGGGGGCTTTGACTGTCAGACCCCGTTACTTTGGGATGTGATGTCCATCCCAGGGATGCAGCCTGTCCATCCCTGGGATGCCCCCATGCTGGTGCCTCTCGCCAAGTGTCCTGTCTGTGCCATGGAGGAAGCCTTCCTGTCAGTGAGTTCTGGTGGCAGTGGCAGCAGCGGGCTTTGTGTGGCAGTTTCCTCATGGCACTGGCTGGGTGCCTGCTATTGTGTCCTTGGCTGGCACCCAGCAGGGACAGGACCTGCTTTCTGCCCACCCTGTGTCCAGTCTCACCATCATCCCAGCTCTGCGTGAGCCCAGCCTGGGGATGATGGCACAGCCCAGCTTGCTGTGGCACTGCCACAGTAGGAGTCTGGGGTGGTTCAGCCAAACCTTGCTGGGGGTGGCAACCTTGCCTGGGACCCTGCTGCTTGTTGGCTCTGCAGCTTTGTCCTTGGCTGGCAGGGAGAACAGCACTGCAGCCAGGTTGAGGCTGGGATGTCCATGCCTCCATGAGGGGATGGAGACAGATGCTGCAGTCTGGAGTGGCTGTGAGCAGCTCTACTGACTTCAGGACAACTCCATGATACTCAGAAGCAGCAGCTCAGGGGAACCCTTGGGGCTGGGATGGCTTCTGCTGATGCTTTCATCTCTTCCTGGCAGAGCTTTTAGGCACCAACCGCTCCGTCCTCTTCTTTGGCCACCGCAGCTTCCTGGGCTTCCGCTCCCTCTACCTGGACGAGTACCGTGACCGGCTCTTCATCGGGGGGAAGGATGTGCTCTACTCCCTACGCCTGGATGGGGCCAATGCAGATGCCAAGGAGGTGAGCTGGGTACTGCTGACCATCCTGGGGTGTCTGTCCCCACTCTGGCCTCCTGTGGACCTGTTGGTGCCCAACTGAGCCGGGCAAAGTCGTTCTGAAACAAGGCCTGCCCTGGGGACTGCCTCATGTCAAGTGCCTTGAAATTAATCCGTAAACTTGTAGTGCCTGGCGAGGGCAGGCTGGCTGTGGTGGGTGGAGGGAAATTAGCTGGCAATTAGTCATGATCTTCAGCCTAGGAGACTGGTGGTGCAGTTCACCAGTGATTCCTGGGTACTGAGCATTGTTTTGGACCCCCACGCTTCTAAAAAACTGCCATTGGGAGATTGAGTGCTGCCCATTCCCATCTGGGCATCCCCTTCACAGGCCAAATATTCAGCTGAAAGCCTGCAGAGACAAAGAGCTAAAGGGATCCATCAGTGCAAGGAGTTGTGCTAGGGTTCACCTGGCAAAGCCCCCAAATCTCTCCTGGTTCCTTGGTGGGAGAGGTGATGGAACAGAATGATGGTGCTGGGCGGTGGGTCCCCTCCTCTTTCACCCTCTCCAGTTTGGCTTTTTGTTTTCTAAACATGGCTCTGGACTGTTTCTAGCTGAAGAAAGAGGAGGAGGAAATGAAGTGCCCTTTGGCATCTGGGTCACTGCAGTGGGGTCAAGGGCTTGTGTACCCAAGCTGTGCTTGGTCCGAGAGCTGCTAAAGGCTATGGGGGAGATGGACTCCATCACTCCTGCTGCCCCCTGGGCACCCTTTCCCCAGGCCACCCACAAGCTCACCCCCTTCCAGGCCAGCTCCAGCTATCCCCAGCATGACCACCCAAATCCAGCCCAATTGTGGGCTGTGACTGCCAGGATGCATCTCCCCAGGAGGAAGGGTCCTTGCTTGGGGTTGTAGGGTGGGACTCCTGGGCTGGGTGGGCTCCAGGGAGCTGTGGTCCCTCTCTCCATCCCCTTGCCATTGGCAGCCTGGGGGTGTGGATTTGCATGGCTGGGTCCCTGCTGTCCCTGCTCCAACAGACCCTTTGTGTTCCAGATCTATTGGCCACCCCGCCCTGGGCAGACGGAGGAGTGTTTTCGGAAGGGGAAGGACCCAGGGGTGAGTCTCTCCCCATGTGTGCTCTGCTCTGAGCTGGGGGGATCCCCCTCTGCCAGATGGCTCCCCCCATGTTGGGGCTGTGCCATGTCACCTGCCTGGGTTGGCCCTGGGGGCTCAGGAACCAGTTAATCCTGGTGCAAGAGGGAAACTGAGGCAGGCGGTCTGTGGCTAATCCTGGCCACGCAAGAGGCTTGCTCCAGGCTCTGGAAATCCTGTCTCAGTTGCTCTGCTCAGCCCTGTGGCCACAGAGTGGTGGCCAGTGTGTCCCAATGTGGCTGCATGAGCAGGAAGGGATAGCTGGGCTCTGGGACTGGAGCTTGGAGAGACCAAAACCCCCATGCTGTGCTCCAGACCCCAGCACCACTGCCTGGCCCATCCTGGCTGTCCCAGATGGTGGGAAATCTGTAACTGACTCAGGTTTGGTGACCTTGTTCCCTAAACCTTACCCTTCTTTGCATCCCCCTGCCCCTATATGAAACAGGACTGTGGTGGGGAGAAAGTCCCCAAGGCTCCCCTGGCCCAGACAAATTGCTCCCAGGAGTCGCTGTTCTGCTCTCTGTGTTTATTTTACCAGCTCTCACCGACAGATCCAAGCCAGGGCAGGCTCAACTTTTTATTTTTCTTGAACATGTATTTTTTTTCACTTGCTATTTTAGAGGCTCTTTGCAAAGGGAAAATAAACAGCAGGAGGCTGGGAACCCCTGGGGCGGCTCGACAGCGGTGTTCCCAGCAGATGAGGGGCCTCGAATCCTGCTGTGGAGGGAACAATGGAGAGCAGGCAGGGCTGGAGCTGGCCAGGGGGAGCTGCCAAGCTAATGGTGGAGAAGGATGGGAGCCCTTTTCCAATGGGAACTGCCAGGAGAGGATGCACAAAGTCAGAGGTGGCAGGTCTCCAGCCCTGGGAGTGTCATTGCTGCCGTCCCTCAGAGAAGGGGACAATTCCAGACAGCAGCAACCAGGGCTGTTCTGGAGGCAGCCCAGGATGCCTGTGGGTCTCTGTCTCCACTGTTTCCTCCTTTTGTTTCATCCCTGGCGTAGGCAGGAACATGGTGGGGAAGGATGTTCCTGCATCTGGTCACGTCCTGGGCGCCAGGGGTTTGGGGCAGGGTTTGGAGCTTGCAGGGCAGTGATGTTGCTCCCCTGGCTAGCATGGACTGTGTGACAGGGTGAGTGCACAGGTGCCTGTGGGCAGGAGATGCCCAGGTGGCAACTGGAACCCGTGTGGTTCCCCTGGGATGCTCTTGGCAGCAGCAGGAGGACCAGTAAAAAGCCCTGTCATTTTGCAGTGGGCTGGGGTCCACCCAGATGAAGTCCATACAAGCCCCCTCAGTGGGCACAAGCTGCCACCCCAGATCCCTGGCACCAGGCTGGAGGCAGGGAGCCTGGGTGGAGCTCACCCACTGTCATAGGGTCCCAGGCAGAAGTAGGGAGCTAGGGGTGGGCAAAGCACCAATACCTGGTGACTCTTCCTGTCCCCTGCTGTCCCCCCAGACTGACTGTGCCAACTATGTCCGTGTGCTGCATCCCTACAACCGGACACACCTGCTGGCCTGTGGGACAGGCGCCTTCCACCCCATGTGCACCTTCATCTACGTGGGGCACCGTGGTGAGGTAGGGCAGCATCCTCTGCAGGACACCCCTGGAATGTAGGTCCCCATTGCCTGCCTCTCTCCAGCGGGGCCTTGGGACTGCATGGGGACACTGGATGTGTAATTTGCTCTAACATGAATACTGGTAGGGGGAGTGTCAGGAACCAGCTCCCTGCTGTCCCTTTTTCCTTCTGCTATGCCCTGTCCAGCTTTCCCACCTGTCTGGCCTGGGATCCCCTTTACAGACATGTCCCCAGGGGCTGGTGTCCTGCCAGGGGCTGAGGCGGGGGTGGCATTTTCTCCTCTCCCGGCTCACTGCTCATAAATCAAGTTGGCTGGGGTGGAATGGTAGGACACCCCTCAGAGCCCTCCCTATAGCCTGACCCTGTCTGGGCAGCGGGAGCCCTGTCTGTACCATGATGACTTTGACCAGGCAGGCAGGCAAGCAAGCAACAAGGCTGGTGGCTCCCCTTCAGCTGCTGTGCACCCTCATGGGATCAGTCTTGCCTCAAAAAGTGTGGATCCTGCTTCTAGTTGGTCTTTTGGGTGCACTGAGTGAGGTGCAAGTTGGGCAGGGACCCTTGCATGCCTGGGCACAGCCCAGAGCTCACCTGCCTGCTCTCCTCCCCAGCACACCTTCAGCCTGGACCCTGCCAGCGTGGAGACCGGCCGGGGCAGGTGCCCGCACGAGCCCAGCCGTGCTTTCGCCAGCACCGTCATCGGTGGGTTGTCTTCCTCAGGATCTGGGAGCCCCTGGGGTGTGTCCCAGGGATGGTCCCCGTGCCAGCCAGTTGGGTGTTGTTGCAGGTGGGGAGCTGTACGCTGGCCTCACTGCAGATTTCCTGGGACGCGATGCTGGTGTTTTCCGCAGCATGGGGACCCGCTCCGCCCTGCGCACAGAGGTGGACCAGCGCTTACTCAATGGTAACACTTCCCTCTGCCCCTCCATTTCCCCCAGCAGGGCTAATGCCAGGGACCACGAACCTTGTGGTGGCCAGAACATCTGCTGCTATGGTGCAGCATCCCCTATGCCAGCTAAGAGCAGGGAAAGGCACCAGGGCAGCAAGCTCTGGGGGTGGCCCTGGCTGGCATCCAGCCCCAGCATGGACTGGGGGTCTGGAGGTGGCAGCTGTGCCCTCTCTCCCCACCTGACATGGCTGGCTCTTGCTTGTAGATCCCAAATTTGTGGCAGCCCACTTGATCCCAGACAATGATGACCGGGACAATAACAAAGCCTATTTCTTCTTCACGGAGAAGGTGGTGGAGGCAGACAGCAAGGAGCATGCCATTGTCAGCCGTGTGGGGCGTGTCTGCGTGGTAAGATGCTGGTGGGGCCCATGGGAGAAAGCAATGCACTAAGTCACAGCAGTGGCCCTGATACTCCCTGTCCCTGCAGAATGATGCTGGTGGCCAGAGGGTGCTGGTCAACAAGTGGAGTACCTTCAACAAGGCCCGGCTGGTGTGCTCAGTACCCGGCCCTCATGGCATCGACACCTACTTTGATGAGCTGGGTAAGGTGTGCATGGAGCTGTATCTCACTGGGGCTAGTCAGTTGGTGGCTACTCAGTTAGTTGGATTCCAGGAAAAAAATCCATGCTCTCATTTCCAGAGGATGTCTTCTTGCTGAGGACAAAGGATGGGAAGAGCCCAGAGATTTATGCCCTTTTCAGCACTGTCAGGTGGGTGGTGCAGCTCCAGCCTCTGGAGACATCCAGTTGCAGCTGCCCATGACCTGCCCTGTCACTGTCACCCAGGGTTGCTGGCTGCTCCCCTGGTCTGCTCGGGGCTGTTGGTGTTCCCACTGCCTGCAGTGCCAAGCGTGGCTGTGCTGAACCCACTCTCTGTCCCATTGCAGCCACGTTTTCCGGGGCTCTGCTGTCTGTGTGTACCGCATGGCCGACATCCGGGAGGTCTTCAACGGGCCCTTTGCCCACCGAGAGAGCCCCCATCACCAGTGGGGGGCCTATGAGGGCAGGGTGCCCTACCCACGGCCGGGTGTGGTAAGTGACTCCCTGGATCTCCAGGGCCTCTCTGCTCCTCCAACTGCTCTTCTGGGGTGGTGATGGAGCCATCCCCCATCTTCTCACCTGCTGGAGAGGTCAGCTGGTGGTTTGCCAAAGTCTGGCAAAGGGGTGGAAAAGATGGATTCCAAAGTGGAAGGCAGAGAGGGACTCAAAGCAGCTCTGAGGGGTGACGGAGGGGAAGGAGGAGTGATGGGTGCTGGGGTGGCTAGGCTGAGCTGGTCCCCTCTTGTCCCTGCAGTGTCCCAGCAAGACCACCAACCAGCCGCGGCGGCAGTACGGCACCACCAAGGACTTCCCCGACGAGGTGCTGCACTTTGCCCGTGCCCACCCCCTCATGTACAGGCCCGTGTTCCCCCAGCACCGCCGGCCCCTCCTCGTGAAGACTGACCTGCCCCACCGGCTGCGCCAGCTCGTGGTGGACAGGGTGGAGGCCGAGGATGGGCAGCACGACGTCCTCTTCCTCGGCACAGGTGAGCAGCAGGAGCAGAGTGCAGGAAGGAGCCGCAGAGCTGGGGGTCCCAGTGGGCATTCCTCTGGGCTGTGTGATGCAGAGTGCTCATAACTCCATCCTCCTTGGCCCCCAGATGCTGGCTCGGTGCTGAAGGTGGTGGTCTTGCAGAAGACGAGCTCAGCCATGACTGAAGAAGTCATCCTGGAGGAGCTGCAGGTTTTTAAGGTGACATTTACTGTCGCAATTTACGACACAAAAGAACAACACGCACCCAGGCAGGTTGAAGTGAGGCAAAGAAGGAAGGGGAGTTTATTATGATTTTGGGTTTAAATAGGATTTGGAATTTGATCAAGGATTGGTAGATGAGAGAAACACTTCTCTGACTTCAGTGGTCAATTTAGCAGTCCATCACAGAGAGGAATGAAAACAATTTACTTTGTTTATGGTACATGCATGAGAGACTCCACTTGAAGTATGTAAACAAGATCATCAGAAGGCTAAAGATCAGGGCAACAATTTACTGCCCCACTTGCAAGGGGGGGGCAGTGGGGTGGGCTCAGGTTGGGGACACATGTGGGGATGGAGGCTCAGGGCTGGGCTCACTGCATTGCTGGTCTCTGGAAGGTCTCAGGATTGTGAGGGCAGAGGGTGGGCTGGGGGTATTTTCCCCCTCCTCAAAACATTCCCGATGCTCTGCCAAGCCCTGGTGGCTCTGAATAAGCTGGGCTGTCTGTGGTGAGGATTATGCCAGCCTGATGTCCACTTCCCTCCCCTACAGATGCCTGTGCCCATCACCCAGATGGAGATCTCTGTCAAGCGTGTGAGTACAGACACAGCTCAGCCATGAGGCTGGGGACCAGGCAGGTGACCAGCTGTCGTCACCAGTCTCTTAAACCATGTGATGCTTGCCCTGGGGTGTCGTAACTGGGCCCCCAGGTGCCAAACCCATGGGGGTTGCCAACATCACCACCCTGGTTCTGTTTCCACAGCAAACGCTCTACGTGGGCTCCAGTCTGGCGGTGGCCCAGCTACGGCTGCACCAGTGTGAGTCCTATGGCACTGCTTGTGCCGAGTGCTGCCTGGCCAGGGACCCCTACTGTGCCTGGGATGGCACTGCCTGCACCCACTCCCAGCCCTCAGGCAAGCACCGCCATCGCCGCCAGGATGCCCGCCACCACGGCAACCCTGCACACCAGTGCCTGGACCAGAACCTGACTGGTGAGAGACTGGGGGGCCCGCAGGGCTGAGGGTCTCCTCCAGCTGCCCCAAGATGTCCTGATATGCACAGCCCTAGCACACAGAGGGGATTGTAGCCATTCCATGTGGGCACCCTCATCTGCCCACCTCATAGACCAGGGCATGCCCCAAGAGAGGGTGGGTGCCGCTGGGGCTGGGTCTGGCCACTGGGAGAGAAGGGGATGAAGCCACACGGTGGCCAAGGGGGGCTGACACCTGAATGGGTGGAAGCCTGGCTCTGCCCTCCCTGTGAGCCTGTGCCTGTCTATGCCCTAGTGGACGATTTTGAGAGCATTGAGGAAAAGGTGCTTTATGGGGCAGAAGACAACAGCACCTTCCTGGAGTGCGTGCCCAGGTCCCCGCAGGCCAGCGTGCAGTGGTTTGTCCAGAGGCCCCCCGACGAGCAGCGGGACGAGGTGAGGCTCCCTTGCACCTGCCCCCCTTGTGGGGACACAGGAGGGATGCGGGGCCAGACCTGGACCCTCCCAACCTCATGGTGGCCGACAGGTGAAGACGGACGAGCGGATCCTGCAGACGGAGCACGGGCTGCTTTTCCGCCGGCTGCACCGGCACGACGCCGGCATCTACTACTGCAAAACCCTGGAGCACGGCTTCACCCAGATGGTGGCCAAGACCACCCTGGAGGTCATCACCAGCGAGCAGCTGGCACACACCTTCCCCCAGGGCCGAGGGGACAAGGCCCCACACCTGCTCTGCCCCGAGTCCCCGCTGGTGCCACAGGCTCCCAAAACCTGGTTCAAGGACATCATGCACCTCATCAGCTCCCAAAACCCACGGCGGGTGGAGGAGTACTGTGCCCGCCTCTGGTGCAGCAGCCGCCCCCACCACCGCAAGAGCAAGCTGGCCCAGGCCAAGCTGGTCCTGGCTGGTGTGGACATGGCCAAGAAGGGACGGACAGCCAAACCTCACAGTGAGAGGAACCGTGTGCCCCGGCAAGCACCGGCCACTTAGAGAGGGCAGGGTCATGGACGTGGGGCAGCCGTGGGCAAGTTCCAGCTCCCTGTGCTGCTGGTGGCCCTGGGGGCCTCCTGCCCTTGTGGGTGGCTTGCAGTGCTGCCAGCCTGGTGCCCCTGGCCGGAGTGGATGGGCAGGTCCCTGTCACCCTCAGTGGTGGCAGGGTCTCCTCACAAACAGGAAGTGAGGTGGGGCTCGTTGGCCCCCTGTTGTTCTTGCAGGTGATGTAGCAGGTGGGGGCTGTAGTCCCTGGGTGGGCTGGGGCACAGTGGCACAGTGCCACCCAGGCCATGCTGTCCCCCAGATGCTGGCTGGATCCCTCCGTGAATACTGGGGCCGTGTGTGGTGCCGTGGGGAGTGGCTGATGGCTCCAGGCTCCTTCCACACCAGCACGGAGCCTGGGGAAGATGATGCCTGCTCATATGGGGGGAAAGCCAGCATCATCCCAAAAAGCCTCTGTGTGCAGGAAGAGCCCTGTCACCCACTGTGCCTGGGGAGCCAGAGCTGTGCTGTGCCATCCAGGATGTATCCTGGGGGACAGTGCTCCTTCCTGCCTTCCCCTGGCACTGGGACACACTCAGCAGTGCCAGCCTGTTCCTGGGTGCAGCTCCCCACTTCCCCTCTGTCCTCCCCACAGCCAGTTTTACAGGACAAAAGCAAACAGCTGCGGGCAGGTTAGACCTGCTCCTGGGTAAACACTGGGAGAGGCGTTAATGCCACCACTGTCACTGTGCCCAGGTGGGAGCAGGGACAGGCAGAAGGCAGCCCCAGCAGAGTTTGTGGGGGGCTGCACCACAGCTGGGGTGGTTTCTGCTGGTTCTGCAGGGCTGGGTGGGACATGGCTGGTTTGGGTGGGCTCCTGCTACCTGGTGGAGCTAAACCAGCACCCAGGGCCTTCCCCAAATGCAGGGGTTGGGGGTAGGTGCACGGAGGGCACCTCCAGGCTGCCTGCAAGGTGTTCCTTGCTTTCCTCATCCGACATGAGCTCACTCATGGTCAGCCCCGGGTGATAAAGATCTGCCCCTTCCTGAGACAGGGCAGCCCCACACAATGGTGTGAACTGCAGCCCTGCTGGGACAGGCATTGTTCAGAGCTGGAGGAACGGGAAAGAAAAATAATAATAATAATAGTAATAATTAAAAGGCCCTAAATAGCTCACACAAAGCCAGGTCGTGATATCATCTCTCCTGTGTGTGTGTGTGTGTTTGTGCTGCAGCAGCAGCTCCCTGGGAGCAAAGTCCCTTGGCAGCACTGCCCCATCCCACAGAGATGGGTTGGGGGTCCTGGCCCCCTTCTCCAGCTCCCTGTCCCACCTCTCCTGCAAACTCCGTGTGTCTTCTGGGATGGGAGAGCTGTGGTGGGGCTGGTAGGCTGGGACATGTCCTGCAGGGAGGGGAGTCGTGCTGGTAACGCTGATTTATGGGGCCAGACTGGAGCCAAGCACGTGGATTTGGATAATCACAGGCCTGGGGGGCACAGGAGAACAAAAGCCGACAAGTAGAGACAAGGAGGAACCTGGGTGGAAAGCCAGAAATGAGACAGGAGTCTGATTCCTCAGGGCCCAGATTAAACAGCTCTGCAGTGCCTGCACTGACCTGTGCTGGAACGCCTGCACTCTTCTGCCTCTGAGTGACCCCTGTGCTCCACAGAGCAGGGACTGGGCTGCCCATTTTGGGGGAAGCAGCAAGAGGGGTCCTGAGGGCTCTGCTGTGTATGGGACCTGGCCCCGAGGTGACTGTGACGGGCTGGAGGTGGCACCAGAGCGAGCAATCCTTCAAATTGAGCAGGAATGGAGACCAGAAGCAAACAGTCCCCCAAAGGGTCCCCCCTTTTGGGGTGACTTTTTGTCCCTGCTCCCAGTAAATCTCTGAGGTGGCTGTGCCTGGTCCTCCTGGGTAGATTTACCACTAAGGCTGGAGCAGGAAAGCTTTTGTCAGGGTTGCACACAGCATTCTGCAGGCTGCAGGCTTCCAGCCTTGTCTCTGGTGAGCACCAGCCAACTGAGGCAACCTGTGTCCCTAGAAACTTCCACGAGCTGAACAACCACGAACACACCCTCGTGCACCTGGTGGGTGGAAGGAGACACCCTCCCTGGGCAGATCCAGCACGGGGCACCTCAGTTTCTGCAGAGGGGAGTGAGTCCTACCTGGGCTTGGCCCTGTCCCAGGGCAGGAGTGGGGTGAGGGGAGCGCCTGGGGCCGGGGCGTGTGTGGGAACAGCCACAGAACAAAGCCATGGAGGGAGGGACAGGCCCGGCCCACTCCTATTTTTATCCCACTTCCTAAGGAAGTGCAGTGCAGGAGCACACGCTCGTCCTGGGAACCTTCCAGCCTCCAAGGTGGCCAAAGTGGAGCTGGTGGCCAGGTCAGGGCTGGCCCCAGCATCGCCAGCAGCCCTCACACCTCGACACACCATCACAGAATTGGCTGGGTTGGAGGAGACCCCTGAGACATCGAGTCCAACCTATGACCCAACACCACTGCATCACCCAGACCATGGCACTGAGTGCCACAGCCAGCCTTTCCTTAAATACCTCCAGGGACAGTGACTCCACGTCTCCCTGGGCAGCCCATTCCAACATCTAAGCACCCTTGCTGTGAAGAAATTCTTCCTAATGCCCAACATGAACCTCCCCCGGTGCAGCTAAAGACTGTCCCCCTCTCATCCTGTCTTTAGTTGTTTGGGAGGAGAGGCTGGGCAGTACAGCCCCTCACTGCAGCCCAGACTGCTGACCCTGAGACCTGTCGTCATCATCATCATCCCTAAACAACCCCACAAACAAAACCAAACCCCACCAGGCAGATGCACCCACATTATTATTGCTATTTTTCCCCGCCCAACATGCATATTTTCAGAGATTTTGTTATGAGCACTAGGCGTGGTGTCCATGGAACAGCCCTGGATGTTGCAAATTCTGGTAGAGGCCTCTACCCTCAGCAGCGCGGTGAAATGTTACAATGAGCAGATCGTCCTTGAAGGCGCAGGGGCAGAACTACAGAAGTATTCGAGTATCACAATGCCTAGAAAGTTACAGAGTTCACGAGTATGGGCCATTACCTAAATTCCCTAGACAATAAAGGGAAGCAGCAGCATACAGTGAGGAAAGGCAGAGAAAAGAGGCTGGAAATCAGTCACCAGAAAACACAGAGGAGCGAGACGTGACGAACCCTATTGTCTTAGAGGCAATAAACCCTAGACATCCATCCTTCCTGCACACTCTAGGCCATAAAGCAGAACATTCCGGCGCTCCTTAGAGGAGCAGTTTTCCCGCAGTTTTCCAGCACTTTCCCCGCAGTTTTCCAGCACTTTTCCAGCACTCTTCCCGCGGTTTTCCAGCACTTTTCCCGCAGTTTCCCCGCACTTTTCCAGCGTTTCCGCGCAGTTTTCCAGTTATTTTTCCCCAGTTTTCCAGGGAATCCCCGTCCCCTCCCGGGGCCCGGCAGCGCCCCGCCCCCCCGGCGCGTCACCCGGTGACGTCATCGCGCCGTGACGCACGGCGGCGAGCGACGGCGGGTCCCGTAGTGGGGCCGGACATGGCGGCGCGGCCCGGCCCGCGGGAAGATGAATAAGGGCTGGCTCGAGCTGGAGAGCGATCCCGGTCT
>JANPWX010000277.1:580829-666323 GCA_024734555.1 Trochalopteron elliotii | reverse complement strand
GGGGTGAGATGTGCGGTGCAGGCCTGGAGTAGGAGGGGGCAGGAAAGGTGCTGAAGAGGCCGGCATGGAGAAACTGGGAGCAGGGCGGTCCCAGGTGTCCTCTTCCCGCTGCCTTGAAGGTGGATTCTGTGGCGGAGTCCCGGAGTCGTTTCATGGGTTGGGATTTCAGGGCCTTTCAAAGCTGGTGTTGGCTGGGGCGTTGTCTGAAATGTTGTTTTAACCCTCTGAGTTGCTGTAGTGTGGGATGGGGTCGTCCTGTGCAAGGCTGGGAGCTGCTCTCTAGGATGGGGTGGTGAGTTTTTGGGGCTGTGGGTGAGGGAATTTGACCTATGGAATTGTACTTGTCTCCTGCACTGAGCTAAGGATTCTGTCTGGTGTCAGTGTCCCAGTCACCCCCAGTTTTGCTGCTCTTTATTCTCCTTACTGGTGCTTGGAAAATGCTGAAATCATTCCCATCCTGTCCTTCATCATGGCAAAAAGTTACAGGACATGGTTTGGATTCTCAGAGCTGTGAGGGAAGATTATTTGCTTGGGAGACAATCTGGGCAGAGGCAGGTTTTTTTGGATATGTGGCAGTTTGGATGCAGGGGTGGCAGCTGGGTCAGATGTTAGGAGTGACCCATGTGCTGCTCTCAGAACATCCCACGAGCTGAATATCTTGCCTTGGGGCTTGGGATGGAATCTCTGGCTGCTTTACTGGTCAGGAAGGGTTGGTGGATCCAGGTTTGGGCTGGATGGGGCAGAGAGCCTTGGGGACAGCCAGGCTGCTGGCATAGTGTTATGTGTGCTTGTGCACACCAGAATGTGTCCCAGCCAACCCATATATTTTGGGATGGGTGTTTGAGTGTTCCAGGAGAGGTGTCAGCAGCAGGACTATGCCTTTTGTGGATGCTGAGGTAATATAAAATACTGAAACATGCCAGAGAAAAAAGTGGGGCTGGAAGGGACCAGGAAGGTGATAAGGTTTGATGTAATGCCCTGGCCTCCCACTGGTTTGGAGCATGTTATTTCCACAGCATATTTCTTCTCACTGACAATTTTGTAAGAAATACAATGTTTTCTGTTAAATTAATGAAGACTTTTTGTTCCCAGGAGTTTCCTCCCTGTTTTAATCATTTTAACTTTGGTGTAGAAGCCCCTTGGGGTCTTCTTAATTGAGCCACATACATCAGGGTCTTTAAATCCGTTGCTTACAGGCATGTTTCTCAGGATTTAATCCTTCTTATTGGTATTCCCTGGACTTCCTCCCAGGCTTTCAGCAGCCTTTCTAAGGGAGGTAAAAAAGCAGATTTGTTATTCCAGTCTCAAACTCACTAACTCCACGTGCAGAGTGACTGCCTGGAAATTGGGCTGACTGCCTTTGCTTTGGCATCATAGTGGCAGCTGCTGCTCAGTTGCTGATGTCTGATAATCCTTGTTCTCTTGCTGTTGTTTCTGTATTTCTGGTCGTGTCCTCCTGAGTTTTGTAGTCACTGGAGACAGGCTGTTGGATTTGGTTCCCCCAAAGAGACAGGGAGATGAAGATGAGCCTTTCAACCCTCAGACTTCCCCACAGCCCTGTTGCTGTGATCTGGGTTTCCCATCACTGGCTTTCATTAACATGAACAGAAATGATTTTTTAAAAATACCTTGTGATATCTTCAGCCATTTCTCTCTCTGGTTACCAGCATGTGTGTGTCATTGAGGTGCTCCCTGCTGCTCACTTGGCAGGCCATCTGCAGTGGGTCAGGATGCATTGGGCTCTGGCAGGAAAGATTGGTTCAGGTCCTCTTGAGGAAGAGGGGTGGAGGATGGTGATGGGGATGGAGGGGTGAAGGGAGCTGGAGCACCTCTGGGCTCAGCAGCCCCATGCTGGAACTCACTGTGATCCTGGTGCCACTCTGCCCTGGGTTTTCTGGCTGTGCTTTGGCCTGGGACTGTGTGGGACTCTCAGGGATTGATGACAGCAGATTTCCCCTCTGCTCTCTTCAGCCAAAATTAACCCATTGGTTCTGTTCCTTTTAGGTCTTTTCACACTCCTGGTTGAAGATTTTGGTAAGTCCTAGAAACCTTTCTGAGAAGTCGGTTTTGTGCCTGACATTACCCTGTCCTTTCTGGTGGGCCTTACACCAGCTTCTCTCCTTTGTCTGCAGGGGTCAAGGGAGTGCAGGTTGAGGAGATTTATGATCTGCAGAGCAAATGCCAAGGGTGAGTCAGAGGCCTGAGAGTGTGAGTTTTGCTAAGCAGAATGTCCTGTGGGCCTGGGAACTCATCACCAGGTGTTCAGAGGGGCCCTTGTCTGTCATGGAGGTCAGGGCTGTAATGGTGGACCAGGGGGGCTTCATCAGGTTTGGGGCAGGTGGGGGGCATCCTCCAAGGGATTCATCTCCCTCCCACCATGGAGAGGTGACGTGGTTGCAGTGTGAGCTTTCTCCCTGTCCTGGTGCTATGAAAAGGCTTTGAGGATGTTACTTCTTAAAAGCTGAATTCCTCTCAAGAATGAATCCAAGGTAAGTGTAAAAGGAGGGTCATTCAGTGGCCAGGCACTGTTCTACAGGTCAGTCAGTGTCCAGAGGGGAATTTCCCATTTCTTTGTCTTCAGCCCCTTAAGACTTGTTAATCCCCAAAGTTTTCAAGCTTGACTGTTGGCTGAACCTGGAGCATCAGTGCAGGAGTGTCCTCAGCAGTGTCGGGCTGGGGGAATTGTGACAGGGACGGTCACTTCTAGAAAGATGCCACTGCTTGTTCTGCTTTTCCCCTCTCTCTTTGCTCTGCCTGTGGAACAGAATGTTTCTGCTGCTGGGCAGAGCAGCCCCAGTGGCGTGGGGCAAAGCACTGGAGATGCTGTTCTCCCTCTGCAGCCCCGTGTATGGGTTCATCTTCCTGTTCAAGTGGATTGAGGAGCGCCGCTCCCGCCGGAAGGTCTCCACGCTGGTGGACGAGACCTCGGTCATCGACGATGACATCGTCAATAACATGTTCTTTGCTCACCAGGTAGGCTCCAGGCAGGGGAAAGTGTGTCTGGGGTGACACCTCAGGGAAGCAGTGTGGCAGCAGAGAGGCTGCACTGATCTTGCTGGTCGTGAGGGCAGCTCCTCTCTCCTGGGAGTGTCTTCCCTGAGCTCCAGGTTGGAGAGAATCCAGTGAGGGCTGGGAGACTGTAAGCAGATGCTCATGGGGCATGGTGATGCTCACTAAGTAATACTGACTTCCCTCCTTCCTGTGGGAGCTGAGGTCAGGTTGCTGCTCTCACAAGTGCTGATGGTTCTTACATCAGTGTTTTCAGCTGATTGTTGTCAACACCGAGGGGTTGTTGAAAGGCTGCCTTGTTCCTGCTGGTTAAGTTGTTCTTTGTGTTACTGTCCAGCTGATCCCTAATTCCTGTGCCACCCATGCCCTGCTGAGCGTCCTCCTGAACTGCAACAATGTTGACCTGGGCCCCACGTTGAGCCGCATGAAGGATTTCACCAAAGGCTTTAGCCCTGAGGTAGGGGAAGGGTTGGACAGGGCTGTGCAGGGATGGCACAGGTGGCTCTGCCTCTTGCTCCCCTCTGTGGGTGATGCTCTTAATGAGCTGGCTTCTTCCCTGCCATCTGTGGCTGCACACTGCAGCAGGATTGCCTCTTCTCTCATATTCCTGCCTTGCCTTGCTCAGAGCCTTGGTCCCCTTTAGGCTGGGCACAGCTCTGAGCCTTCTGTCATGTCACTCCCTGTAATCAAAAGTCCTCTCTCCTCCCTTCAGACCTATTGTGAAGTCTGTTTATCTCCAGTCATAATTTATTCAGTAGAAATCGTGTGCTTTTTCCATCTTGAACTTTACCTGTAACTCAGAAGAGTAGAGGATGTGCCTGAGGGTTTCTGTCCTGGTGCTGTGGGTAGATGGAGAGGGAAGGTGAAGCATTTTGTTTGTTCCCTGTCACTTCTCAGCTGTTCTCCTCTCTCGCTGTTGACTGCAGAGCAAAGGCTATGCCATTGGCAACGCCCCAGAGCTGGCCAAGGCCCACAACAGCCATGCCAGGTGAGTGAGGGTGTGTGCAGCCCCCTCTCTCTGGAGGAGGCAGACTCTCCATGATCTCTCTCCCTGGCAGGCCAGAGCCACGGCACTTGCCGGAGAAGCAGAACGGGATCAGCGCAGTGCGGACCATGGAGGCCTTTCATTTTGTCAGCTATGTCCCCATCAAGGGACGCCTCTTTGAGCTGGATGGGCTGAAGGTCTATCCCATTGACCATGGTAAGAGCCCACCTGTTGCCCTGAGTTTTCCTGCTTTTCAGTGTTTGCAGTTTTGTAGTGGAGATTCTCTCGCAGCTTCATGTAAACTATGTATATATTTAGAATTTATCTATTTTGTTTACATATTTCTCCTCTGGGAGGAGAAATATGATTGATGGTGATGTTCACCAATGAGGTCAAGAAGGTGGCAACTTGTGTAGCCAATCTTTTGCCTTCTGATCAAAATGTATATAAGATGGAGTCAGAAAATTAAAATAGAAGCTTTCCTGCCTGACCTTCTGCTGTCTGTCTCGTCCTTCGTGTGTCTGAAACTGGCACACCCACCTGTCCCTGCTTGTTGAAACAGGTGAATAGCACCCTCGTGTTTCCAGATGTGTTGTTTTTCATTCCTCTTAGTGTTAACTGGTGTTAGTGGACAACCACTCCAATGGCTCCCAGACTTGTCCTAAGTTTTGACAGCTAATTTTGGAGCCTACGTGCTGGGGACTGTATCTAGAAAGCAGTTCTTTCTAAATGCATTGCTTTTGTTTTTCCAGCCTTGCCATTTTCCTCCCCAGTTGCTGAGGGCCACAAGGTCCTTCAGCTCTGAAATAACTTCATATAGCAAGGAGAATTTATCTCCTCACTCTTTCCTTGGGCCAAATAAGCACTGTGTGTTGAGGCAACTGGTCCCAACAGATCCCACTGGGCTGCCTGGGTTACTCCATTCTCTTACAACTTGACCCCTCAGTTCTGTCTTTCAGGCAGTTATTTTTCCCTGCCAGGTTTCTGTCTGTCAGCCCCTTTGGTAAGGTACCCACTTCATGTACTTGGTTTACTTGAGCCTGGCCTGCTTTGCTAAGTCCAGCTGTGTCTTGTTCTCACAGGGCCGTGGGCAGATGACGAGGAATGGACGGACAAAGCCAGGAGAGTGATCATGGAGCGCATTGGCCTGGCCACTGCAGGGTAATGTCCTGGCCCAAGGGGCAAGCACTGGTCCCTTGCCACATTCCCCTGGGTTATTTGTACTGTGGTTTCTGAGTGGCAGGTTGTGGAAGTGAGGGTGGAGGTTGCCTATGGAGAGGTGCAGGTGCTCTGCCCCTTGCCTTCTCTTGCCTGCAGAGCATGCATTCCCTGTGTGATGCAGAGCCCTGCAAATGCTGCACGGTGTTAAGAGTGGCCTGGTTAAGTCCGTGTTAGCTCAAGTCCACAGGAGGAGTGGTGCTTCTGGTCTTGAGCTTGGGCCTCTTGGATGCTTGGGCATGAGGATGACAGCACTAGCACAGATTGCCTAAAGATGTTGTGGGATCTCTGTCTTTGGAGATATTCAAAAGCTGTCTGGCTGTTGTCCGGGTGACCAGCTCTGGGTGATACTGCTGGAGCAGATGACTCTTTCAGGTCCTTTCCCACCTCAACCAACCTGTGACTCTGAGAATGTTTTGTGTGGTAGCTGAAGCAATCTTGCACTGCTTCTTCAGCCATTGTGTTTTGGTTTTGGGAAGAAGCCTTGGGAGTGTGGGTGTTAAACGCCTGGGCAGGAGGTGGGGATGGGGCTGTCACCAACATCCTGTGGCTGAGGGCTGCTGCCCTTCCCCAGGGAGCCATACCACGACATCCGCTTCAACCTGATGGCCGTGGTGCCTGACCGGAGGATGAAGTACGAGTCCAAACTGCACATCCTGAAGATGAATCGCCAGACTGTGCTGGAGGCCTTGCAGCAGGTAGGACAGCCCAGGCCCTGCAAGGCTGCTGGGGGGAATAGACTTTCTCAGGGCATCTACCTGTGCTGCCAGGGCCCTCGTTTTAGGGGTTTTGTTTGGCCTTGTGAAAAATCTTGTGGGAAGAGAAGTGCTGCTTACCTGGGAGGTGGCTCACCTGTGTTGTTTGTGTGCCTGGGGACTTGGTGTTGGCTCACCCTCATGAGCTCTGCAGTGCTAGAGGGGGAAGGATGCAGCTTGGGTCATTGCTGGTCCAGCATGCAGTTTGTATGTCATTTGCTTTCAAGCTTATCCGAGTAACTCAGCCTGAGCTGATCCAGACCCAGAAGTCTCAGGAGTCTCAGCCTGCTGAAGAGGCAAAGCCAGCCAGCAGCAAGACTGTGACTCCAGAGAGCACTCATCCAGGTAAGACCTTGTACCAGCAGTGTTGCCACCCTGGCCTGCCATGGAGTGAGCACAGGGTGTGGACAACAGCTGGCTGACCTGGGGCTTGGGGCAGTTCTATTGTCAGCTTCACTTTCTTTTCCATGATCCCCACTCCATGCACACTGTGCTGGGGTGTGGTGATGCCTCTGTGCCTGGGGGTGTGTGGGATGGTGCAAAGCTTCAAAGTGGGAGGGCTGGAGCTTGGGGACACTGGTGACAGATGGAGGTGGTTGTGGTGGTCTGTAGGAGTGTAAAAGCTCTTCTCTCACCTGGATGAGTAAGGGGTGGTAGAGGACATGGAATAAAAGGTGACAGTGCTGGTGAGGAAAGGCTGTGCTGTGCTTGTGTGGCAGATGGCACGGATGAACCCACCAGCCAGGGCCACCCCACGGCCACACAGAGCCCACCCAGCAAATCCAAACCAGTGCCAAAGACAACAGCGAGCGGCATCAACGGGGCCCCTCCAGCAAACCCCAACCCCATTGTGCAGAGACTGCCAGCCTTCCTGGATAACCACAACTATGCCAAGTCCCCCATGCAGGTAGGCTGGAGCACCAGGCTAGCGGCACACCTGATTCAAACTGAGCTCTTTGCCTACAGTCCCTTACCTCTGTGGGACCACAGCTGTTAGTTGGCCTAAGCCTGGCCCTGCCTTGCAGCCATCCTGGCCCAGCAGTAACCCAGGCTGGGTGGGGAGAGAGTAGATAAAGACTGACCTGACAAAGGAGATTAACCTTAATGTGGGTAAACTGAGCAAAAATGGGGAAGAGTTGCTGTTTCCTTTCAAAAGAGCCAAGTCCTGGTGTTGGGCTGGACCAAGGATGAGTTCACTGGGTTCTTCCTCCTTGCCCTGCTGCCAGCAGGCCTTCAGCAATGGTGTGTTGCAGGAGGAGGAAGACCTTGCAGCAGGAGTAGGTCGCACTCGGGTCCCAGTCCGACAGCACCAGCAATACTCAGATGATGAGGATGACTATGATGATGATGATGAGGAGGAAGTTCGTAACGCCAACTCAGCCATCAGGTGACAGCTTGAGCTGAGGGTGGGGGGCTGGGAGCTGACATTTCCAGAACCAACCATTACAGGACTTCCCTGATCTCCTTTCTTAGATCTTGATAGTTCAGTTCTTCTCTTCACCTGCTGTTTTACTTTTCACTCACTGGGTTTTGTGAAGTCCTTCAGTAGCTCTTTACAGTCAACTCTGAATTTCAGCAGCCCTGAGAGTAACTGTGTATTGGCAGCAGGCTTTGGGGCTGGGAGGAACCTTGGTTCCACAGTGCTGAATGCCAGTTCAGCTCCTGGTGATAGTGTTGGTGTGCTTGGACTGCTGCTAAGTCCAGGAAGTTGGGGTCACAGCAAGGGAGCTTTGGGGCCTTTGGAAGAAGAGGGAAGGGTACACAGCACCCTGTGCCCACCCAGCAGCATAGGGATCCCTGGGACTGAGTGGCTCAGAGTGGTGCTGAGGTGGTCCAAGAGAATCTGGTGACACTGGGGGTGATGTTGAAGTGTTTCAGACCTTGTTTCATCCCAGTAGGCAGCCTGGACTGCTGAGCACAGAGCTGGCAGTGTCCAGGCTGGGCCCTCCTTCTACCAACTACTCACCTTCCCTGCGGTGTTTCTGGGCAGGTACAAGAGGAAAGGGCAAGTGAAGCAAGAACACATGGCAGGTGCTGCAGATGGCCAGCTCTCCGTCCTGCAGCCCAACACCATCAACGTCCTGGCTGAGAAGCTGAAGGAATCCCAAAAGGATCTCTCCATTCCCCTGTCCATCAAGACAAGTGGCGGGGGTGCTGCCGTGGCAGTGGTCACCCACTCCCAGCCCTCACCCACACCCAGCAACGAGAGCACGGACACGGCCTCCGAGATCGGCAGCGCCTTCAACTCCCCGCTGCGCTCGCCCATCCGCTCGGCCAACCCCACGCGCCCCTCCAGCCCCGTCACCTCCCACATCTCCAAGGTGCTCTTCGGGGAGGAGGACGGGCTGCTGCGCGTCGACTGCATGCGCTACAACCGCGCCGTCAGGGACCTGGGGCCCCTCGTCAGCTGTGGGCTGCTGCACCTCACCGAGGACGGTGTGTTCTGCCCGCTGGCTGCTGCAGGTAAGTGCCTGCTTTGAGGGGGGTGTTGGGAAAGATGGGACAGGAAAAGCTTACAAATATGATTGCCTGGCAAGAGTTACTGAGAATGTAAGACCTATGAATGAAATAGGAATGAAAGCTAGCTTTGAGATGTAATCATGGCAGGCAGGAAGACGGGGATTGTAACAAACAATGGGATGCTAAAGGACCCAAGGGTGTAGCCCCACTCCACCCTGCCAAGGTATTAGGGAAAAGACAGATAAGAAGATAGTCTTTAGAGTTTAGAATACAGAGTGATATGGCAATATAGCAGTTCTTATAGGTTGTATGCAAAGTCTGTAGGTTTTGTATCTCATGCAGGTTGGTCACTGTAAATTAGAATATGCAACACATAAGAAGATACAGTGCATTGTAACAAGGTTCTCGCCCTTCTTCCTTTACCTCTCTTACCTGGCCCACCTCTGACGTCTCTGCTCTTACCTCACCTCGCTTACCCCTATTCTCTCTCACTCTCTCTTTGGGACTTCCTCTCAGCTGAGGCTGGTGGCTGAAGGCAAAAGGCCCTTTTTACCCACCACCCTTGCAATAAAACCACGTGTTCTCTCAAAAGTGTCTCAAGTTTGTAGAGTTCCCTCTCCCTGCTGACCACAGATGGTCCTACAGCGGGGTGGAGTCTTGCCTGGGGTGACAGCACAATGTCCTTTGACTTCGGGGTGGATGCCAGTCCTTTGTGGTGGCTCCTAACGCTTCCTTCCCCTATGTGTAGATGGGAAAAACTCCCCCTCTTCCATCAAACCCGGTGAAGAGGCCCCGGTTGTGATCAAACTGGAGGAGAAGGAGGGCAGTGAGGCCAGTGACAGCAAAGAGAAGGTGGGACTTGGCAGGACCAGTGATCACCCTGGGGGGGAAAAGTATTCTCCCAAGGTGAGTTTTGTGCTGCGACAGCCCTGGGAGCATGGAGCTCAGCCGGAGCAGCGCTGGCAGTGACTGAACTGCATGTGCACGCTGTCCCCTCGCGTGTCGTCGCAGCCTTGCCTCAAGGCACGGGGCAGTGCAGGTTTTGTGCCTTGTGTCATCTTGGGGACCTTTGTCTTGGTAGTGGGCACGGCCCCTGTCTCTGCAGCTGAGACATTCAGCCTGCTGTGCTCTCCTCTGGGCCAGGAGCTGGTGAGACCCTGCAGTCCCAGCCCGCTGGTAACTTCATAGCCTGTCTCTGCCCTCCAGCCAGGGGCAGGACCAGGCTCAGGCAGCACAAGTGCACCAAGGGCTCCCTGGAGGAGAGAGCTGGGTAGAAATTGCTATTCCAAGGGGAAGTCTTCAGATTTTGTTTTTCAGGGGAAGCAGGCCCGGGGTGGGGAGGGGGGACGGGGTTTCTGGCACACAGGCAGCCCTTCCACCTGTCCCAAAACCAGGTATATTGGGGCTGGGGCAGAACCCACACCTTCCCTGGGGCTGGCCATAGTGCATTCCCTACAATGAACTGATCTCTTTGTTTTCCCCTGGCGAGTGTTTTTCTTTGATGAATCCTCCCATTCCTAGCACAGAGAGGAACACCTGCCAGCTCACCCTGCTGGCTCCTAGGCTGTTGCTGGCTCTGTGCTTATGTTTGGTCTGCTTGATCCCGGTAGGAGCTGCTGGCACTGCTCAAGTGTGTGGAAGCAGAGATTGCAAACTATGAGGCCTGCCTGAAGGAGGAGGTAGAGAAGAGGAAGAAATTCAAGGTGTGCTGCTGGCTTGTTTGCACTGCTGATTTCGCTGCCCAAAGGCTTTTGTCTGGGATGGTTTTATGTAAAAGTGGAGGGAGAGTGGTTCAGCTGAGAATGGTGATAAGCATTCAGAGTCTCTTCCATGTTACCAAACAGCCCAGCAGGGCAGAGCTCTTACCAGGACAGACCACAGCACTGGGGCAGCACTGGCAGCTCGGGGGAGGGTGATACAGTGCTGGGATGAACATAAGCACTGATAGGAGGCAGGAGAGAATCAGCAGACAAACCTTCCCTGCCCACCCTCACCTCTTCCCAGCTGCCCTTTGTGGAATATACTGGCATCTGAACTGGGATGGAGACAGTCCCAGTTGTGCACTGGCCCAAGATAGGCTGGGAGTTAGGTCCCTTCCTGCTTTAGTTTCCTGGGTCTGTGAGCTGGGCCAGGCATGCCAGTTTTTTGTCCCCTGTTAACCTTGAACTCTCCCTTCTCCCTGCCCCATGCTTGTGGATTATTTGTGGATTTTTTGTGGATTTGTCTCTTTGTAGATCGATGACCAGAGGAGAACCCACAACTATGATGAGTTCATCTGTACCTTCATATCCATGCTGGCTCAGGAAGGTGAGCTGTGCTCATGGGGCAGAGGGTTTGAGTTCAGCTAGGGGAGCTGCACTGAGTGTGATGGAGCAGCAGCTGAGAGCCTGGGCTGCTCACCCTGCCTGGTTCCCTGTTAGGCCAGGCCTGGGGCACGGGCTGACGCTCAGTCTGGGGAGCCCCAGATCTCCGCTTTCTCCTTCCTCTTTATAGTCCCAGGAGGTGCCTGCTGCTGGCTTTGGAGCGAGAGGGGCAGGGCTGCCCTCTGGCATGGGTAATCCCAGCACTCCAGGCCCATGTGTGTGCTCTTCCTGCAGGGATGCTGGCCAGCCTGGTGGAGCAGAACATCTCTGTGCGCCGGCGGCAGGGGGTCAGCATCGGCCGCCTGCACAAGCAGAGGAAGCCGGACCGCCGGAAACGCTCCCGCCCCTACAAAGCCAAGCGCCAGTAGCCAGAGAGCAGAGACTGACAGACAGCAGTTGGGCTTTGTGGCTTTGGGCACTGGCACTTGGATCTATGTTACCCTTTGCCCAAGGAAGAGGGACCACACTGACAAACCCTCAGCCCAGGTGGAGCCTGAGGACAAAGGGAAATCGGGTTTTTCTCTGCGCCTCAGCTGTGAAAGGCAAGAACCTGTCTGGAGGAGTCCCTGCAGCAGAAGGGAGTCTGGAATGCTCAGCTGCCTGACCATGCCATGGCAGCACCCAGATGTTGTCACCTCATCTTAGCGCCCTGGCTGAGGACTGTGACCGGAGGGAAAGAGCCCACCCAGCTGGAGATGGTTCTGGCGTTGTGGGAATGCTGGCAATGCCCATGTGAGGCTGTACTGGCCACAGCTGGCTGTGGCTTGTGTCCTGCGTCTGGGCCTTCAGCTCTGTGTTTCCCTGGGATGTTCATGTCTCTTTTCTATCCTCCTTCCTCTCTTCCCTGAACTCATTTTTGGTCCTAACCCAGGCTTTGGCCAGTCTTAGCAAGGTGGCTCCAGGGTAGAGCTGGTTCTGCACCCACCCCACAGTGCACTGCCCAGTGCCTGGTGCTGGCTGAGCTCCTGGCGCTGGTGACGTGTTCCAGTGTAGCTTGGCTCCCCAGTGGGCTGTGGCAGCTCTGTTGCTGGATGAGGGTGGGTGGGCTCATCTGTGGAGCTGGGCCTTGTGCTCAGCCCTCTGTGCTGGGGGTGCCCTGTGCCTCTTGCTGCCCTGGCTGCTCTGCTTGGGACCAGCTCTGTGGCCCTGGCAGTGCCTATGGGTCACACAGCATTGCACATCCCAGAGAAACCCCATCAGTTACAAACAGACCAGGTGCATGTGGTGGCCTTGGTGGTGCTGGGCACAGCGTGAGGGTGGACACTGGCTGTGGCTTGGTGAAGCCTCTTGACAGGGGGAGATGTGGGATGGGGGCAGCAGCAGAACGAGTCCACATCTCTTCCCCGTGGCTGGCTGCTAACCAGAGCTTGCTGGCTGCCTCTTGGCCTCCTGCCAGCCCCTAGGAGCCTGGCAGCAATCGGAGATATTAGAGGTGAGCATTGCTCTCCACTGATGTCCTGGGGTGGAGCTGCCACAGGAGAGGACTGAATTTTTTCAATATGTGTACAGATCTTGACTATGGAATGAAACCTTTTGGTATTTGTTGAAGGAAAGAAAATCCTTCTGTCTCTTGCTGTGTCTAATATCAAGTGCTGTAAATAATGGATCTGTCTGAAGGAATAAAGCTATCCTGTAATGGCCAGTCATGGAAGAGGTGTGTGAGGGAAGGGGGCTGGGGGACAGTGGGGCTGGAAGCACCACCTGCCAGCTCCAGGCCATCTTCTCCCTGCTGGCAGCTCTTCTGTGGTGTAGAGATTCAAAGTAATTATAGGGAGTGCAACACCACCAGGCTCAATTTATTGACACACCTCAACAGGGGAAGGACAGCACTCACCTCAAGAGAAGGAGGGCAGGAGGAGAGGGGGCAGCAGCCCGGCTCAGGCCCTCAGCTGCAGTGGCTTCCTGGGCTGGCTTGACTGCATGTTTTGGCTAAAAGTCCAGGGCACAGATCAAGGCTGTACCCCGTTTGATCCAGTGCTTCTCTGGCTTGTCCGTAGGGATCTCCACAGCAATCACATAGTTGGTGGAATGGCCCGTTGTTGACAACGTGCCTGTAATGGGGGAAGCAAGGGCACGAGGGTGGTGCTGCTGCACACTGACCAGGGAATCCCAAACAAGCGTCCCTATCCAGGAGCCCTTGTCCCCACCCTAAACCAGGTGACTGGCAGAACAGGGCTCGGGGAAACAAACTTGTGAGCAGCTTGAGGGGACCTGGCCCTGGGCACTGCTGCCATTCTCTCAACCACAGCAGGAGAAATCTTTTCTCCCTGGCTGCCCACTGCCAACAGTACCTTGCTCTATGCCCATGTATGGCAGGAGGAACTCCCTGCTGCCCCTCCTAGCTGCTCCTGCAGCTCCCGTGCTTCTGGCAGTCTGCCTTTAGGGCCCCTACCTGCGCGAGTGAGAGTCTTATAGATGGGGCAGAGGTAGGAGCCGGACTCTGGAGGCTTGCGGTTGGCGACAGGCAGCAGCCAGATGACGGCCATCTCCGTGTAGAGCTCCTTGGGGCGTGACTCTGCCAGCAGACCTGCGGCGGCGTCCCAGCGGGCGCCCTCCAGGAACAAGCCGTGGATGTAGCAGCCCACCTTGGGCTGGCGCGTCAGCTCCTTTACCGACTCCTTCATGACCTGCCCAGGGGAGGGGCCGCCGGGCCCTCGCTCAAGGCGTGTCCCTGGGGACTCAGCCCCAAGAAGCCTCTTAAGCTGCTCTTAGTTAAACCAACGCTGCCAAAGGAGAGCGAGCCACAGCTCTCAGAGGGGCAGCCCGTGACAGAGCTGGTGGAGGGGGATGTGAGCAGGTCTGGAAGGAAAAGCCTCTGCCAGCTTTGGGGAGGTGTCTGGCAATGTCAGTGGGTGGGGGTACCCAAGCACAAAGAGGATGGTGGGGCCATAGGCAGCTGTGTAACCTGGTGGCTTCACCTCTTGGGCAGGGCCTTTGTGGCCTTCTAGCAGGAGATTCCAGATAAATTCAGACTCTCCACCTGATTTACTGACCTGGAAGCTAAATGAGATGGTGTCGATGGAGATGACAGACTTCCTGGCAAAGTTCTGCAGTGTCCCGGTGAGGAAGGCCTGGGGGAAGAAGAACCCACTGATCCAGAACACGGAGGGGATGCCATGGCTGATCCAGTTCTGCAGGAATTCAATCCGCTGCACCAAGTCGTTCACCCATGACGCCAACGGCTTCAGTGAGGGATAGGCCTGTGGGGCACACACAGAGGGAGGTGCTGAAGGCAGTCAAGGACAGCCTCAACCTTGTGCCTCAGCTGCTGAGGGCTGCCCAGGGGCTAGGAACAACTGTCAGCTGCACTAGGCAGGAGACATCTCCATACCAGGGGACCAAGAGCCAGCTCCATGTGAGACAGCCCAGTCCAGCAGCAGCTGATAACCCATTCCTCTGGCTCGGGTGAGCTCTGGCAGGCTGTTGGGTGGGCTGGGGCACATACCTTGGCATTCCATATTTCGGGAACACTGTTGTTGTACAAACTGCTGGCCATTAGCTCCAGCCGAGAGGACATCACGACCAGGCCCTTGAGAGCTTTCAGTAAATCCTTCAGACTTGAGGCAACCTCCTCCAGGAGCTTGTTGTACCTACAGAGAAAGGGCAGAGGGAGCAGAGTGACTCCGTGCAGTGGTTTATCACCCATTGGCTGCCCAGAGAGGGTGTGGATTTAAAACAAATGAAGCTCTTCCATGTAACCCCCAGCCCCAATCCTCTTCAACAGGGTCTCACAGCTGCTCCCCCAGCCCTAAACTGGTGACTGCAGCAGATGGAGACAGAATCAGCCAAAGGTCCTGGCTGGGACAACACAGTTGTTAGTGTGACTGTCAACCCCACTATTGTGCCCAGTGCTGAGGTTCCCCAAAGGTGGGTGGCAGCAGGGGCCTGCATATCTCTGCTGTTCCCTAGGATGTGATCCCACAGGAGTTTTACCTGATCACCTCCTGCACCAGCACTGTGTTCATGGATTCTTCATAGAGCAATGGGTATTTGTGGATCACCTCCTGCACGTTCATGGGGTCAGGCAATTTTGCCAGGATGTCCTTGGAGGTCTCCTCCACAATCTGGAAGGAAAGCAGCAAGTGGTTGCTTTCCCATCCTTCTAATCCAGCCCCATGTCTGCCAAGAAGGGGGAGAACTAACACTGGCCTGGCAGCGCCATTGCTGGCACCCAGCAGGCAGGGTGGCACCTGCTGAGAGCTGGTGCTTGTGGTCACTGCCCACACTGGGCACTGGCTGCCAGAGCACTGTCAGGACTGGGGCACACACCTCTTCCCTGCTGTGGCCTCCCATCGTGATGGTCTTGGGCTGCAGCTGTGCAATGGCCCCCAGCAGAGCAAAGGTCTCGTTCTGAGCGAAGGTGATGTCGGCATTGTCGTGTAAACCAAAGAGCTCTGGGCTGTCATTGAGAGGCAGGCCCTTGACGTATTGGAGGTAGCCCTGGAGAGGAATCCACACAGACTGTGAGGCCAAGACCAGCTGAACATCCCCAGGTTCTTACAAACTTATATTCCCCCCAGGGACCTGAAAATGCAGCGGGTTTCAGAGAGGAGAGATCCCCTTTGCACTGTGACAATCCCCCTGGATCTGTGAGCTGCAATTTGTGACTTGAGTACTTACATTGAGGTCAGAAGAGGTACTGATCTGCTTGTAGATACCTGATTCAGAATAGGCAAAGTCAGGATTTAAAACCTCAGGTTTGTAGAAATCTTCCAGAATGCTCATGATGCAGCGCCGGTCCCAGTCATCAGTCACACGGCCACCATAGTTGATCTCCCCAGCTGTGTATTTCAGAACCTGCAAGAGACCCCAGCATGGTTCTGATCCGTGTCTGCATCATGAGCCTGTTCCCTCGCAGGAGGGGCCGCTCTCACCTTGTAGGGAATTTCTGCATATTCATTCAAGAACATTTGCAGCTGACTGATGCAGATGCGGAGGTCTCCGTCTGTGAACTCATAGGGGATATTGAACCCCAGAGGCCCAAACTTTCTCCTCTCCAACATGTTCCCATGGAAGAAGCAAAGTGACAGCAACAAGGATTTAAACTCTGTGACCTGTGGGAAGCAGGGAGAGGAGTTGCTCAGCTTGGGAGGAGACATCCTTGGAGGGAATCAGGTCCTTCTGGGACCTGGCAGAGCAAATGTGCCAATTCAGGAGTGCCAACTGGAGCCTGGAGATGGGGAAACCTCAGTCAGGCTGCCATGCTAGGAAAGGCCATGGCTCACTCCTTGCTTAAAGGAAGTTGCAAGTGCCTTATGCCAGGCCTCCAAAATACTGTTGCTTCTGTTTCTTAAAGTAAAACTTCCAAGGGGCTCTTTACAGATGTGAATTTATGAGAAACACCTCCTTCTCTAGCACATGGATTCTCTAACGGGGAGGAAGATCTATGCCTGGAGAGGAGCGACATCCAGGTGGAAAGCATACATTGGAGCAGGCACGGAATGGGGACAACAAACCAAAGCACAACCTGAGTCTTACCTTCGAGCAAGAATTCAAGAAGTCATCATTAAAACTAATGTAGGACTTGAGCAGGTTGGCCTTGACCCCACGGGGGGGCTCGATGGTCATCTTGGAGCCATTCTGGAGAATGGACACTGGGAACTGGTTGCTTGGTAGACTGGTGAGCCAGAGGCGAAAGTCCGGATGCACCTGGAAGTCCAACAGGCAGCAAGCACTCAGAGGGTGCAGGCACAGCCCCTGCACTGACCCTCTGGCTCTATGAGGAGCCTATGGATGGGTCTGAACTAGAGCCTCCCAGGCTCCAGCCTCCTGCCTGTTACCCTCAGAGTGGGCACCTGCTCAGTAAAACATCTCACCTTGCTGGGGTCAATGGCCTCGATGAGTCTCTCCAGTGAGGGCATCCAGCTGGGGGCCAGGTGGCAGTTCTGGAAGAAGACCCAGTTGCCCTGCTCCATGGCGTTGTGCAACATGGCTTCAGCACGGGGGCCCTGCAGAGGCAGAAAGGGAGAGCTCAGAGACCCTTCCCATGGCACACTGTGTCCTGCTGAGCAGTACAGGGAGGCAGCTCCCTGGAGTTGGGTGGAAGGACCACTCTCCAAAGCTACGGCCTGGCTTTGCCTTGGCTCAGCTGGATCTTTGCTGTTTGATGACACAGCAAAGTTTTTTTACAGCTTTTACAAGCCTGGGAGAGGGAGGGTGGAGGGAATAGAAGAAGTGCAGATGGATTTGAGAAGTTAGAGGGCACTGTAGTGGGAACTACTGCAGCTCCCACTCCAAGGGGGTAAAAGCAGAAGGTTGGTGAGTAAGGGCCCTGGGACACGAGGGTGTTTTCACGGTGCTGCAAGTGTTTGGCCTACTTGGAGCTTGGTGAGGTTGATACGAGTGCCAGGACACTGCTGTTCCACATATGTACTGACAGCTTACCTGTCCTTGGCCCAGAGAAATGGCAGAGAGCTTTTGTGTGAACTTCATTTCTTCAGCAAACTTGTAGAGGTCGGCAGCAGGGTCAGTGCCTGGGGACAGCACAAACACCAGGGGGGTGGTGGCAGTGGAATCCTTAAACACGACTGAGAGGTCAGTGGTCTGCAACAGAGAGTTGGTTAGAGTGGAGAGGCCATAGTGGAACCATGCAGCACCTCCTCAGCCTTCCTGGCCTCCAGCTCTCCTCTAAGGCTCCAGCATCCTCTTGGGGGAACATGATCAGTGCGGACCACGTACAACCCTCCTCTGGCAGCATTACAGTCAGGGCATGAACCACTTTCCCATTTGTCATTAGAACTCTTCCCTTGTACACCTGCAGTGTCTGCCCCCTCCTAGTGGGGTTTAACTGGTGGACATCATAAAGGCTGTCCCTCATCTAAGACACAGGTATTTCCCCAGCTGTGGGAGGAACACTGTGGTTGCAGAGGGGGACAAGCACCCTCACTGCAATTGGTGGCCCATTTATCACAAGCTCGAGGCCTCCTGCTCCATTCCTGTCCCCACCAGCACCTGCTCTTGGCTGGTTACCTGTGGCTCGATGAAGCGCTGATCCAGGTTCAGCACCACAAAGTCCTGCATGGCGTTGGTGATTTTGTCTCCACGCAGACACCGCAGAACCAGCAGCTTCTGGAAGGCATCAAGCTCATCTTGCCACTTCCCGGGCAAAGGCTCTCTGCAAAGCAATTAGGTGCATTTTGGGGGACGTGCCAGATTCCACACTCCACATGAAGTACCCAAGTTGCCTGCAGGCAGCCATTGGGGCTTCATAAGGGACAAGGACCTTCCAGTCCCTTGGCTGAGGTTGTTGTCTGTAGCTCTGAAGCCATCAGCAGGCAAGACAGAACTGCTTCCACTGGGGCAGCAGCAAATACTGCTGTGATATAATACAAATAGGGCATTGGGATAAGGCTCTGCCTTGGGCAAGCAATGGTCACCCCTGAAGAGGCAAGGCAATGCCTCATCCATTCCCTTGCATGGCACTGTATCAGCTCCTCTTGCTCTCCCAGGGCTGTCATGTGCAGTAGAGCTAAGCTGACAAAGCAGGGGACACTTGCCTGTGAGGGTTGGGGCTGTCAAAAATGGTCCTGAACCCTTCAAGATTGGCTGCAAAATCGTTGTCGAAGTCAGAGAAATTCTTCAGGCTGCTCATGGCCAGGATGTCTCCCCATGCTCTTTCATTCACCCAGGATGGAGCTGGGTTGTCCTTCATCTCCTTTATGGCCCCTCCTGACAGCAGATACCGCCACTCATCCTGGGAACAGGATACCATTTGGTCATATTTGGATAATAGCCTACCCACCTGAGCTCAAGGCACATGGTGCCATTTCCAATTAAAATCCTGTATTATCCGCCTGGCTGCTCTCCTGCCAGGTGTGTGTGTCAAGGAATAACTGAGCTAGAGGATCTGGTGAGATCAGCATAGCGACTGCTCAGCTGCCACTCTCTGCTAACCCCTGCCTGCTCCCTCTGAACTCATGAACCTTTGCAGCAGTCTGGCAGCAAACTGGCAGAAGCTGCAGGGAATTCAGGCTAGGCAGCTCTGCATGTAGACACAGAGAACAGTTTGAAAGCTGAATAAAGACAGAGGCCCCTGTGTTTGTCCATCAGGCTGCCAAGCCTGTCGCTAGCCCCAGGGAGCAAGGCTCCTTTTCCACCCAGCACACAGTCCTAGGGGCTGAACAGGCTGTGCCTGAGCTGCCCTGATGGGATCCCTTCAAGGACTGAGGTGACTTGCTCACCATATCGATCCGCCCCTCATTCATCAGGATCCGGGCGCTGACCAGGAAGGCAAACATGAGCTTGTGCTTCTCGAAGAGGCTGCGGCACACGTTGCAGTACAGACTGAAGGTGATGTAGTTGTTGATGTTCTCCACCCGCTCTTTCAGCTCCTCTGAAAAAAGGCAACAGGGGTGGTAGGTGCCATGGGGGATGTGGAGGGTGCTCTCCATGCCAGCTCTGGGGTCCTGGTCACAGAGGCACACCCTCACCCTCGGAAGGACAGATGCTGCTCTCACACGCAGACTGGGTGCAGGTGTGGGGTGAGGGAGGGGATAGGAGGGGGCTGTTCTGGGCAGGCACCTGATTTCTCAGAGTTACGGATCCCCAAGAGGAAGATGTTGAGGAACCACTCGAGGGAATACTGGTACATGGGGTCCACGTTGGACAGGTCTGAGACACAGAAGTAGAGGATCTGCGAGCGGACAGCCACAGGCACATACTGCATGCGGGTGATGTTGATGTCCTTCTCCGTCTGCTCTGCCACCGCGACCTTGGCCTGGAGGGCACAAGGGATGTCATGATTAGTGGAGTGCTGGCAGGGGATGCACAGCTGCAGGGGGGACAGCACCTTTCACTTCTGACCTGGATCTCTCCTGCCTTCAGCTTGGATGCCTCCAACACTTTGATGAGTTCCAAGTCATCTACGGGGTTTCCTTCAGAAGTGCTGAGCCGATACAGGATCTGGTCTTCTATCTCCTTTAGTTCCTGACGCATCTGGGCGTTGCTAACAATTAGCTGGTTTCTATCTTCTTCTAAGTCAGGCCGCTCTGCAGCCACCACTTCTCCCAGCAGTTGGTCTTCCAAGCCACTACAACAAAAGCCAGGGAAATGAGGGTGGCAGGTGAGGGGGCAACATGCCCAAGAGTCTGAGGACTGCAAGGAATGAGGCTGAGCAGCATGGGCAACTAATGGGGTAAAAGCAGGTACCTGGGTGAGAGGGTAAAGTTGATAAGGGTGAGCTTTGTGGAGACCTCAGGGCTGTAGTGAGGGTTGGGCAGCTTGGTGGTGATGTACATCTTGAAATCTTCATGGTAGGTGATCACTGTATCCCCCAGCTTCAGCACGGTGTTGCCTTGCTGTTTGAAGGTCTGTACCAGAGAAGGACAAATACAGGAAGGCTGGGATGGCTACTTCTTGTGAGGAAAGGCATCCTGCTGTGCCCTGGGCTCTGCAATGAGGAGAGAGCCTGAAGGCTCTCAGGATAGAGGAGCTCCAAGCTTCCCTGTGGAACTAAAGGCCTGAACGTGAAGACAGTAGATGTATTTCATGGCCCTGCCTCCCAGGCAGAGATGTCTGCTGGCAGAAGACCAGTGTGTGCAGGAGGCTGTCAAGTGTGTTGGAGCCCTGGCCAAGGCATGGGACTCGCTCATCCATGTGAGTTCTGCCTGCCCACAGAGACCTATGAACACACCACACCCCATGGCACCCTGGACAGCTGGCCCCTTACAGCTCAGCCAAGTACCCACTGCCCTCCTTGTCAAGGTGAGACACAGGACAGGACCTCTTTCAGCAGGACAGGCTCAAGGACTGGATCCAGCTCCTCACCGACGTTCTCCAGCAGGAAGGGCTTCCCAAAGGTAATGCTGTTTTCCAGAGTGGAGAGGAAGTCCCTGTCATTCAGCTTGGCCACTTCCAGGCTGTTTTCCCTCTCCTGAAAGCAGAGGCAGGGGAGAGCAGGGTTTCTGTGGTGTCCTGCCAGCTTCACGTCTAGCTCTGGTACACAGTACACCTCTCACTGGACTGATTTAGCTGCCTGGGGCAGCAGAAATAATATCTTTTCTTGCTCAGCAAGACTTTGGCTATTTTGGCAAGTTTATCCCCCACCAGCAGGCACTAGAGACAGCTCAATGAAGCAGCAGAAAAGGGGGAAATAGGGACAATCTCCTTCACACAGCCATACTCCTTTGGAGCCCCACACTCCTAATTCAGGGCAGAGCCTGCAAAGTGAGAGCAGGTGGGTGGGAAAAGTCCTCAGGGAGCAAAACAGGATCAGCTGCCTCAGTCTCCTGCCTGATCCTTCAAAAGGGCTGTAAAGTGTGTCTCTGGAGGTGGTGGTTAGTATTTTCAGCATTTTGGCAGTAGGGACTGTGCTCAACAGCCAGGTAATGCCACCCTGATCCTTCTCTGTCCTAGAAACCTGAAAACCATTATGGGAGATGCTGGTGTTGTTTTGTGAGGTGAAGGGTCCCAGAATGTTAGTGGAGAGCCAGAGTGGGAATCTGATGCCTTGCTTGCTTACATGAGGGCTCCTCCTGCCCTGTACTGCTTTCCCTGAGAAGGGAAATTCACATGGGATGAACGTGGGTGTGGAGACTGTCTGGTGCTGGTTAGGTTGGGCTGATATAGCTTGGGGTTTTGCAGCTCTAGAGCCAAAGCCTGAGGTTGCTCTGCACAGCTCCTGACAGAAAACTGTTTCCCCTATCCTGGCTTTCTTCCCCACAGCTCTTACCAGATTCTTGATCCACTTGTTTGCTTGTCCTTGTGGGTCTATGTAGTGGGTCCAGCGCAGGGAGAATCGGGTTATCACCCCATTCTCCACAGACAGGGCATCATTGGGTAAACCAACAATCTAACAGGGTAGAAAAAGTTGTTGGGACACCTGGTAGTGCACATAGGTAACCAGAGAGAAGCCCTTGCTGCCCTGGCCCCTGAGTGCTCCCTCTGGGTGCACAGGGGATAGTGGTGAAGGTACCTCTGCCAGGAGCCAAGCCCTGGGATGGGGCTGTGCTGTGGGGTCAGGCTTGGGAAGGCTATGGCCAGAGCTTGGCTCTGGGCCTGGGGTTTGTAAAGGACAACCCTTACAGGTCAAGGCTGATGCCTTCTTTGCTGCTGCCCAGGCCTAGCAGCAATTCCAGTTCTGTAGTGTGGAGATACTTGGCCATTATCCTGCTGCTTGATTTGGGGCCTGTCCTTTGGTACAGGTGATCCTGGTGAGTGGTGAGCTGACTGTTTTAGTCTTTGCCTGAGGCCCCTTCTTCCTCAAGTATTGTTTAGTTGGGGTTTTTTTGAAACTTGCCTGCCAGGAGCGGATTTCCACGGGGTCTCCAAGGGTGTTGATGAGGCTTGCATCCTCACTGTGGGGAATGTTGTTTTCAGCCAGCTCCCTCATCCACTCTGCAGACAGTGCTGCACGGTAGTCTCCCTGCCATGAGAAACACCATCATAACCTTTCTTTAAGTTGCAGCTGGTCTGTTGTATCTAAACCCTCCTGTTCCCATTCAAATGGGCCTTGTGCAGCCTCTGGCCCAAGTGGAGAGAGATCCTGGAGGGATCTCACACCCTTGTGTCCTATTCCTTTCTCTCTGGCCAGGGCAGCAGAGCTGCAAATGGAGTGCTGAGCCCTGCACACTTACTGTGAAAGGGCCCAGGTAGGCCACAAAGCCAGCTGCAACCAGCACATCCCCAGAGCTGTTGTTGATTTTGTCATCTAGGCCCTCCACAGTCTCCTGCCAGCGCACCTTCTCATCAGCCAAGCTGTTGATGAGCTGTGGGATAAGTTGCACATGTGAGAGCTGCTGTGTGGTCTAACCTTGTGTCCTGGACCTGCTGCTCTCTGGATAATGCTGCAGGTGACTTTGGTGACCAGAGGTTGGGGTGGCCCCTGACATATTGTGAATTCTGTTCCTGGCTTTAAGCACTCAATCCTGGGATTACTGGGCTGCTCTCAGCTGTCGTGGAGACACACTGTTAGTTGAGGAAGCTGTGCACAGGAGGACAGCAACTTTTTACATCAGCGCCTGGCTAGCTTAGCTTTCCAGTCCTGTTGAGCTGCTGAGATCAGGCCAGATAGCTTCAGCCTGGGACTGTCATGAGCTGCAGGGACGTGGATGTTTTCACCACTGTGCTGCTTGCTCTGAAATTGAGTTGCCTCACATAGGCAGAACCCAGGTCTGTCCCTTACCACATCAGCACGGGCCAATCTCTCCAGACACTGCTCACACTTCCTCTCCAGCTCCTCCTTATTGGCTTTGCAGGCCTCGTACTTTTCTTGCAGCTGGGCAATGCCATCTTCAACATCCTTCAGGCGTTGCTTGGCTTTGTCAAGGACCAGCTGAGTGGCACGCAGGTCTGCCTCTGCCTCCCTGAGGGCTTGCTGGGGAGATGCACAAGGAAACAGTGGGTTTTTTGGGTACGTGGTCAACCTTTTCCCCCCAAAAGCCAGAGATCTTGGAGCAAGAGTTGTTTTTCCATAAAAGTGCTTGCTGATTAAGTTCTAGGTACTGATATCTCAATATCTCAGTCAATCCAATCCCTGGATGACAAAGGTGTTATGTCCTGACCTGCAGAATGTGGTAATTCCCAGCATCTCCTGCAGAAGAGAGCTGCCTGTACTGTGTTCCCAAACACCAAAAGCAAGTTTGTCACAGAGTCTCTTACCCGCTTGGGCTCCACGACCTTGGCCACAAAGTGGTACTTGTGCATGGCACGCACCCACTGGCAGATGGAGGTACAGGCTTTGGAGACCTTGGCAATGGCAGCTGGCTGAAACTCATCGTTGTCAATGTAGGGCTGGATGGCCTTGATCACACTGTCTGGAATATTGTCCTGCAAGGAATGGTGGGAGAGAAAGAGACTTTCCTCAGCCAGATCTCTAGCATGCTCATCACTGATCTCCTAAGGGCTTCTCCCAGAGGCAGCAGCACTCCAGGACCTGACAGGAGTGGCATCACACTAGAGCAAGAAGAATCAAGTTGATCAAATTGCTGCATGTTGAGGTCTGGGAGCCACAACTGTGGGATTGGGTAAATCCCTTCCCATACCAGTTTTATCTAGCTCCTCCACAAAAAAGAGCAGGGGGACAGAATGTGAAGACTGGTGTGTCTGGGTCCTATTGCCCAAGGCAGTGAAGTGCACCCACTCACATGAGGGCTTCCAGGCCAGATATGCCCTCATCCTTGGTATTGCTGAAGGGTGCTGCCCACAAGAAGCTCAATTTGTTACTGCCGTGAGAAGG
Organism: Trochalopteron elliotii; assembly: GCA_024734555.1. Classification (NCBI taxonomy): domain Eukaryota; kingdom Metazoa; phylum Chordata; class Aves; order Passeriformes; family Leiothrichidae; genus Trochalopteron; species Trochalopteron elliotii. Next base: position 642,359 of record JANPWX010000277.1, on the reverse strand, counting down.
ATGTCTGTGAGGAAATACCTGATCCCAGTCACAGCTTACCTTATCATAATCATACAGGCTATTCAGGAACTGCACTGGGTCCTGGAGGAGGGCCCTGCCTGGCTCCCAGTAATCATCCACCTTGGTGCCTATCTTTTCTCCTGCCACCTTTTTGGGCTTTTTTCCATGCATAATGCAGACAGCTTCAATCACGATCTTCACACCAAGGGGAGGCCTCTGCAGGGCTCGTACCTGCAAAACCCAAATGGAAACAGTGAGTTAACCTTGTTCCCTGGGAGATGGGGTGCTCATCTCTCCCTCAGCTGGGCCAGAGGAGACTGGGACCAGAGGTAGGACACATAGGATGCAATGCACAGGCAGGAAGGACATAGGCATTTGAAGGGAAAACTGGTTGTCAGAAAGGGCATGTAGCAAATTAAACATTAAAAAAAAGCCTGCTCTGCTACTGTAATAGATGTGTCCCTATGTGCTGAATATATCTTGGCAAAGGAGCTGAATCTGTATGGCCCTAGGGAGAAGGCTGTATGGAGATAAGGCACAGGCAAGCATTCTCCCTTGTTCTACGGGCTCTTATTTGTCTTGTACCCCACCACAGCAATGAGCTGGTCTTCAGCACTCATGGAGGGACTGCTTGAGTCTCCTCTCAAGCAGGCACCTAGGAGTGCTGCTGCAGCACCCTTGAGATGACTGTGGGTGTTAGGACCTCTGAGGATGACTCCTGCTTTTCCCCTTCTAGTGCTGACCATCCTTGCCATGTTCAGCTGGAGATATTCCCAGGCCTTCCCACTGGACACTGTCAGCAGAGCAGCAGATTTTATGGCAACGCTGAGGCTGATCTACCCCCATGCAGATGCCCTCTGTGAGAAGGACTTTGAGTGGCTCTTTGACTGCCCTGAGACAAAGCAATTCCTCGAGTGGTTCTGCAGCACAGTGGGTGAGGAGAACGTGCTGAGCTCAGCTGAGGTGGAGGCCTATGAGGCCCTGCTGGCTGCAGGCAAACCCATCTTGGAAGGCAATGCCCTGGAGGAGGCCCTGAGGATGTGCTGCCAGCTCCCACACCTCCCGAGCTCCATAGTGGATGAGGGACCCTCTCAGGAGGCCCTGCAGCAGGAGCTTCAGGAGCTGATGCACTATCGTGACCTCCAGCTCTGGAGGTACAGGAAGCTGTTGGTTTGGACAAACAAGCTGCAGCAGGAACAGAAGTATTTGGAGGAGGAGGAGAAAGTGGTGAAGCAGGAGTTGAGGATGGCTCACATGGACCTGAAAGCAAAGATCTTCAAAACCAGAGCTGAGTTGAGCCAGGTCAGCAAGACTGCAAAGCAGGTGTCAGAGTGTCATGGGAACATGGGGATGGGCCAGCTGCCAACACTGCTGTGCCAGATAGATCTTGCTCCTTACCTGGAGCAAGAACAACAAGCCACTGATACATTTGAGAGCTTCATCCAGCAGGTCCTACCAGAGAGTGTCCAAGCTCCAGATATTTGGGAATCAAGTGCACAGGGAGAGAGCAGCCTGAAGAAAGGGCTGGAGGCTGAGACACAAATGGAGTCATACTGTGAAATACCAGAAGAAAGAAGAGGAGCTTCTTATCAAGAATGCACAAAGACACTGTGGGGGGTGGCACCAACAAACTGGGGAGTATTGGTCCAAGACTTAAGGGCAGAGCTCCTAGTGGAGGGAGATGTGTTGAGCATGGAGAGTGAGGAGAGAGATGGCAGGCAGGAAGACACAGAGAGATGGGACACCAAGAAAACATCTACACCAAAAAATCTTGGGACTGATGAAGATGAGCTGCTGGAGGACCAAGACAGCTTCTGGAAGGAGCTGGGCCGAATAAAGACAGCTTATATCTGTGCCCAGAGGGAGGTTATAGTCACAGCAGCAAAAGTGGAAGGCACCTGTGCTGCGCTGGAGTGGGCCCAGAGGACTCTGGAAGCTCTTGAGGATAACCAGGTAAGGTCCCATTCCTCCACCATCCTATGTGGCAGGGTCTGCCTGTGGCACAGGCAGTCCTTCCTGCTGACCACTGGAGCACAGCTGACAAGTTGGGAGGGGGTGGCAGAGCCAGGCAGCGCAGTGTCACCAGCCTGTTTGTGTCCCCCTGCACAGCAGGCTGTGGGGGCTGAGCTCCAGAGCCAGGCTCCCATGCTCCAGAGGCAGCTTCATGCCCTGCGTTTCGACATCATGCAGACTCTGACACACCAGCTGCTGCCCCTGCTCAAGGCAGAGGCCAGACGCTTTTGCCTGCCCGTCCTGCACAAGCACTTCAGCCTGGAAGTTGCCCACCTCCAGAATACTGCCAGGAGGCAGGAGGAGATGGCTGAGTGGCTTTTGAGCCAGCACAGCCGCCTGGATCTGCTGGAGCTCCAGCTGAAACGGGAGAAAAAGGAGCTGGAACAGAAGGCTGCTTGGCTGGAGAAGATTGAACCCATCACCAGGGAATCCCAGACCAGGCTGCAGGAGCAGCAGAACTACTTCAGAGATGCCAGGCCCTCCCAGAAGGGTCACTCACACAAATGGATAGACCCCAAAGACCTCACTGCTAAACGGTAAGGGCCTGGGGAGGGGGGTCTGAGCTTGAAGAACAAACTAGGTGTGCGGACAGTGGCACAGGAATGGCCGAGACAGGCAGCAGACCCAAGCTAGCAGACAGACTAGCAGTGATCTTCTGCCAGTGCAGAGCCACTGTGACTCCACAGTGGTGTGAAGTTCCCCAGATCTTCTTTCTGGCTGGCTTGAATGGATGAAGCAAAGTATGGGCTTGGAGAATAGATTGAGTACAGAGGATAGAATTTTTTTCTAGAACGTTAAGGTAGAGAGTGTAGAGGCAAGTCTTCAGCCATGGAGAAGGAGAGCTGGGCCACAACCTGCTTAGAGCAACACCTGTCTCTGACTAAGTGTCCTGCATTCACTGGGTCTTCTCAGTCTTCCCCACACAGTTTTGGAGTAGCTGATGCTGTTGTCTGCCAGAAAGAAATCACACACTGGCTCTTGAGCCAGCCTACTCCTTTACGGTGCCCTTCCTAGAGCTCCTTGACACAGGATGCTCACCAGGAGTGGCTGTCTTCTCACTGCTCACATACATCAGCTCACATCCTAATCTTACAGTGCACAACAACCTCAGAGCCCTGTTCTTCCTCAGTACTGGTGCTGTACTCACAGCTCTGGCTGGCTGTCCCCTCTCACAGGCTCTGGGACATGCTGATGGGGAAAGATCAGGAGAAGCAGCCCTTCCGCAGCTATGAGGCCATGGCAGCCAAGTGCTCCCAGCTGGTTCAGGACAAGAGGGCACTGGAAGCCCAGCTGGAAGCTCCTGTGCCCCAGGTGTCTGCCCTGGAGTCCTCCATAGAGGTGCTCTATCACCAACTGTATGACAGCTCCAACCAGCTGCAGCTGTCCTCGCCGGTAAGGAAGCACTCCTCCTCCTCCCCTGGGCCCTGCTGGGCAGCAGCAGGTGAACACAGGGAGTCCCCCTGCCATCCTCCCTGGGTGCAGGGGGGAGATCTCACTGCCTTTCAGCCACAGAGGGAGGGGAGGTTGGCCTGATCCTTGCCTTGTTCCAAAACCATCCAGTGAGGCAGTGGCTGGCTATGGGACAAGGGTGATTCTAACTGTGTCTTACATGTGCTGTTGAGATTGAGGTGCCTTAGCCAAGGTGTCCCAGTAAACCACCTCTGCTCCTTGGACTGGGAGGGTTTGGAGGCCAGAGTTGGGTGAATAGTTTGTTTCTGGGGGCGGGAGGGGCTGAGCTGTTCCACAGGTATTAGGAAAATCCCCTTACTTCTCCATGTTCACATGAGTTTGGGCTGTGTCCCTTAGGAGATCTCTGAGCTGATGGAGCAACTGATCACCATGCAGGACGACCTCTACCACAAGCTGACAGAGCTGCTGAGTGAGTTGGAGATCAAGCGCAGGTCTCTGGAGAGCCCCCTCCTGCAGGCACAGCGCAACCTTTACGTCTATTTTTACTGCAATGAGGAGCGCCTGAGACAGGTGGTGGAGGAGCTGGAGAAACAGGCATCAGCTTCCTCCAAGGGACCCCCGAGGGAGCTGCCCTATCGAAAGGAGTAGGTCAAAGGGATCCTTGCTTCCTGCAACAGTAGTGGTGTCCTCTTTCAGCTGGGCTGGGTCGTTAATTCTGGACTGGGAGAGAACTCTGGTGGTTTCTGCTCTGGGGACTGGTTACTTGGGTCATTACCTGGCAGCTGGATTTAAAAGAAACGAGGAGCTTCAGATTATCTGGGTTTCTGGGTGCTGGTTTAGATGATGTGTAAGAAATTGATGCATCTTGTGGCATTGGAAGGCTTGCACAGACGAGACACTTCCCTTGCCAGCTCTACAAGAGGATGGGTGCTGGGGGCAAGTGGACCAACACTGCCTGTGTCTTTCCCCACTTTCTGAGGAAAGGGGTTTTGTGTGGTTTTGGGAAAATAAAAAGGTGTGTTACTGACAACTGCAGAGCAATAAGACTGTCCCTGAGTGGTGATATCTCTACTTATTGAGTGTGCTGTCCTGGCTATGGGCTGTGATGCTTGCAGGCTCAGAATCACCCTTCTTTCTCTCATTAGCCTATTTCAAGCCAGTATTCCTTGAATTCAGCCTGCTGCCTCTTCTCTGCCTGTGGTGGATCCCTTTTCAAAGAGCCTGCAGGTTCAGGGTGCTGCCAGCTCTGTCCCTGTGCTGCAGTCAGTACTTGGGGTTGCTTGGTGGCAGCTGCTGCCTACCCCCATGGACAGGCACATGTAAGCCCTCCTCCACAGCCTCTCCAGGACACGATAGAAACACCCAGGGGCCACTTATTGCCTTTCTGCCCTTCAATTTGCATCTGAAAGAGTGAAGGTGAGAAGCTGCAGGGGCAGCTGCCCAGAGTGAGCCAGGGGGATGGATGGAGGAAAGGCTGGGGATGTTGCAAGCCTATTGAAAGGGAATTGCTGTCATGGACCAGAACCAGCTCTGCCACCCCCTCCCTTGACACAGTTACCTCTGTAACATCATTTCTGTTGAGGTTCTTCAGGCTGGCAAGAGCAGCATCTAGGGCTGGGAGGGCTTCATCCAAGTCCTTCTGAGCATCATCTGCAATGGCTTGGGCTGTCTGAGCTTTCTCATTGGCCTTTGCCTCCTCAGCCTGCACATCAGTTCTTGTCTCTTCAGCCACAGCTGTGTCCACCTGCAACATCAGAGACAGCCTCAGAAGCAGGCTGGAGGCAGAGCTTGGCTTGGCACTGCTAGGAAAGGATCACAGCTGTCCTGGCAGCTTGTGTATCCTCTTCCAGCAGATCTCAGGGACCTAACTGCTGCAGGGGATTCCCTTCCTGCACCATACTGGGAGAAGGTTTTTGTCAGCCTGTATAAACCATCCACAAGCTCCAGCTCTGGCTGAGCCTGGAATGATGTTAGTGTTGCAGGAATTATCTGCTCTACCAATTTTCCTATTGGCACAACTAGAGGATGCATAGGGTTGCAAATTAGTAGGGAGATGGAGGAATAGGAAGATATGCTTAGGGGTTTGTTTCTAAAAGTGCCACTTCTGCATACCCCAAGGGTTAAAACACTACCAGGAGGCATAAAGGAAATGTAAGAATATAGCCAAATCCTTATCTGCTATGTGGGAATTTAGGTGATTGCAGACTCGTTCCCCTCTCCATGCAAAGCTGTATTATGTTATGTCCCTGTTCACTCTGTTCCAGTGTAGCCATCCCACTGCAGGAGATAGGCATGGAAGACCACAAGGATAGAAGGCAGTGACAGCCAACACAGAACAGTTCCCTCTTCTGAAGTGGCATGAGTGACTGTGTGATGATCCCTGAGGTTTGGGGGGCAGGCTGCAGCTGGATCAGCTCCCTGGGGATGGGATGTGGAGAAACGAAACTGTTCAGTGAATCTGGCTTAGAGCTGCTCAGGCCACCTGAGGACTGTGTTAGTGTTGCTAGACTGTGCTTGAAAGGAGCTGGGAGCTTGGCTGACTCACCCCTGGGTGGTGGTTTCCGACAGGGGCACAGGAGCCATCGCTTCTGCAACAACTGGTGCTCACCAGCAGCAGAGCAGGACCCCAGCAGGAGGCAGTTTTTGCTGTCAGTGCAGCTCTGCACCAATATCTGCCGAGCCAATCTGAGGCGTTTTTACCTCTGATCAAGCAGGATTTTGCACAATCCCTGCCAGGCCCCTCCAGCCTGTGTCTAATGCAGTCTGAGCAGCCAGAGTTAGAAAGTGCAGGGCTGCCCAGCAGCGGTACCTTTATCTTTTCTATGGTTGCCTCGGTGTCCTTGGCTGCCTGTGCCAGGAGAGGGCGGGAGTTCTCCAGCTCCTCCTGCATCTTTGCTACGTCCTCTGCTGTTCGCAGGAGCTATGGGAGCAAAGCAGAGTTAAGAGCAGGGCAGCAGCCATGGAAAGCCCTAGGAAAAAGCTGTGCTGCTCTGGAGGGTGCTCCCTGCCAAGCGTTGGGCTGTGCAAAGCACAGGTCTTGTCCTTGGTTCCTGCTTAAGCAACAATCTGACACTGTGATGTGCTTATGAACAGTAGTGCCTAATGCTGCCTGCACTGCCTGTTAGGCATTCATTTACAAGCTCATGGCAATGAGGCAGCAGGACAATGTTTCTGTTAGAAGGTTTTCAATTACAAGGTTAGTGAGGAACACTCTGAGAGCTGAGCTACACAGAGATTTGAGGTCCCCAAAGACTGGGGATGGTTATTGTTTTAGAGCTGTTACAGACTCAGACTTTCAGAAAGACTGGCCCTGGCACAAGGCATAGTTCTCACTTGCTTCAGCCTGAGTTTTTTCCTATTACACAGGACATGTGTAGGACATCTCACTGCATCTCTGCAGCTATAAATACACTGCTCAGAGTGTGTAAGGGGTGGCCCCATTCCCTGGGTGTAAGGGATGAACCTTGTCTAGGCCACTTTGCATCCTGTTCTTGGCTGTCTTCAGCTCCTGTTGCTTCTTTCCAATGAGGGAGCTGAAAATGCTGAGGAACTCCAGGTAGCTTTTGGGAGTGATATAATTATGTCTGCCCAGTTCTGCTAGGAACAACTGGCACTTCTTTGCCACACTCTGGTGGATTGCTACACATACTTGAATCTACAAGGAGAAAGGAAAGAAACAATCTTATTCAGTACTGAATATATGAAAGGCAAATCTATGTGATGCCTGGAGAAAGCAAAAGGTGCTTATGAAGAACCAAACTATACAGTCACAGCAGAGCGTGTGTGTGTGTGTGGGGCTTTAGTGCTACAGCGGAGTCACAAATGGCCAAGCCTGTTTCAAGGCATACAAAAGCTATTCAGCTCTGCATTTGAATGATCCTGCCATGGACCATTTCTGCTGCAGGGTAGGACACTTCTGAAGGTGTGTCCTGCATCTGTTGTCTTGGTGTATCCAGAGATGCAGCACGCTGAACATAGGGGAGCAGAGTGTGGCACGTACCATCCCATCCAGATCCTCATTACGGCTACCAAGAAGTGGGAGTTCATTCAGGAAGGAGGAGGCAACGCTCTGCAGGGCTTCAGCAGGCCACTCATTGAACCAGTCAATGGTACAGCAATTCACAAGGGACGGGAACTGCCTCAGGCGTGCGCGGAACACTTCTCCGATTGGGCTGAGGGCAAGGTGTGCAGAGAAGGTGTGTTACAGTTGGCTCTAAATACAAGGACAAAATATCTTTCCTCCTGCAGAACCACCCTAGAGCCTTGTGGAGCAAGAGGGACAAGAATACACCCAGGGAAGGAGGAAAAAGGGGAATGGAAGTTCAGGCAGTGAGCTGCATGACCAAAGATGCATGCCTGAGCTCATTCCTTTGCTTGGGATATTCTGGAAGTATTAAGATGGTAGTAGGGTGATGTTTTATGGGTCCCTCTTTAGGGACAACACTTAAGGGATAAGGAATAAATGTGCTCTGAATTTTATTTCAAGCAGGTGCACGCAGAGATCACATCACCAAACCACAATCATGGCCCTGATTTTTCTACTTGTTCTTGCACTGAGAATGCCCTGTTCCTTCTGGTATCCCTCCTGCAAGGGAGCAAGCTGGTTATGGACTATGCATTAGATTCATGAGTAAACATGATACAATTGGGCCCCAAATTAAAGCAAGATCTGTCTGTAACAAATGGCTCAATGGTGCAGAGAGGAGGAAGTATCTTGTGTTTCATCTGAATCACACATAATCATACTCTTGAAAAATTCAAACTTCATCTTAAGACCAACAAAGTGTAAAAAAAAAAAAGGTATCTAGTCCTAGGGGAAGGTGTTATGCAAACCATACTCCTATTCTTCCACCTTCTCCAAAGTCTGGAGCTTGGACATAAAGATCCCATTACACAGTGATGAAAGGCAAAGGATAAGGAGGGAATAATCAGTATGAAAAGCGTGGAGTTGTAGGCCTGAAGTACCTCATGCACAGGACCATGTGGATATTGCTGCGAACCCGTGCTGTGAATGCAGCCATCAAGTTGGCCTTGGTGGGCTGCTGCCCCAGGTCACGGACAATAGGCTTCATGGCTGTCAGGATCACATCTTGGTCCTCAGGATTGTAAATGTTGGGAATGTCACCAGAGTTGAGCAAGTTGTTGATATCTTCGAGGAAGGATTCACTTTTAATCTAAGTAGATGGCAAAATAAAAAAGCAGTTTCTTAAGTCAGAATACGCTTACGTCTCACGTGCCATGGAGATAATTTCTGCATAAATACAGCCCTCAGCCTCAGTTATAAGAAATAATTTTTGTGATCATTTGGGCCCAGAAAGGCACACTCTGATCCTTGTTCAGCACTTCCAATTAAACAGCCATATTTCAGCCATTTCAGGGGTGGGAGAATGTATTTGAGAACAAACATCCTTCTGCCCCTTCCCTGTCTCCTTACAGCCAAATTGAGATCAGGCTCTTGCTCCCTGCCTCTGCAGTCAGACCCCAGACACCTGATTGCTCCGTGTCTTCATTCCTCCAGCACAGAACATTCGTTATTAAAATAAGGCATATCAATGTGGGAGACAGAGTAATTGTAGGGATGTGTCACAGTCTGTGGGATGATCTCCCTCCAGCGCTACACTCACCTCTCCACCTTTGCTACATCAGAAATACACAGCATCCATCTCCTTGACTAAAATGCACCCTCCTGGGTCCCTTTGCTCCCACATATGCTTCTCACTGCAGGGAAAAGGCTCCAAGAACAAGTAGCATTTGACTGATGCTCCTCTCACTGCTTAGGGCTCTGCCACAAGGGAATGGTTCCTATGATAATGAAGGCAGTAAAAAAGCCTATGGGGAACGTAACTGTGATTCCAGAAGTGGAAATTTGCCTACTCATTAGCAAGTTATAGTTTACAGTTACAGCCAGCATTATCCTGTGAAACCAGCAGGCATAAGGTCCTATCTACTCTCTTTTTGAAAAGGAAAAGAATCAATTTACTTAGGACTTCTAATATCAGTGGCCAATAGTGCTTAGTTTCAGACAGCTAAAATCTATGTACCCACCAAACACTTGGATGGAGCTGAAGGAAGCTTCCTTGTGCAAGAGAAGAATCCACCCACTCACACACAGCTTTACAGACCCTCTAGCAATAAATGCACCACCTCTAGTTTCCCTGGAGCTCTTTTATAAGATGATGAATACAGGCTACTGAAGAAATACAAGTTGTGTCTGGTTTGTGTCAAGTTCCTTAATAACCTGTAGGGGGGAATTGATGTGTTTCTGACTCCTTTTGAGAAGGAATCCACCATGCTAATACTCCTGTACCTGTGTGTCTACAAATAGGAAGGTCTTGGGTAGACTTTGAAGGCCTGCCTTCATCATGACCTTCCTCACATCATTTCGCCATTCAGTCATGCCATAATTTTTGGACAGCTCAATCTGGAAACATTCATTTTCTGCCCTAAAGGAAAAAGAAGCCTGTGGAGTTACATCAGATTAAAACATTCTCTTCTGTCAATTCCCAGTATGTCTTGTGGACCCGGGGTGCAAGGACTCAAGCAAGTTGTTTTCCTACAGTAAGTCCTGAGCACATGCTTGTCCTTGTGCACCATGGACAGCCACCAACTGAAGAGCATGTTTTACACAAAGCAGAGACACCTGAGCTAGCTAGAAACCCAGTGCAGATGTGCATGTTAACTGAGCCCTAGCTCTTGACTCGTTTGAGCAGTCAGCAGCCTGAAAAACACGTAACTTGCAGTGGGAAGGGCAGAAAAAGAGATTCTCTGAAGGCAGCCCCAATGGAACTGCTCCCCATTAGATGCACAGGTGGGAGTTCACTACTTACATGTGAGACGCCAGCCTGGTGAGAGACTGTCTCCCACTCCCCCCAACCCCCAGGAGCAGAGCATTCCCTGGAGCCTGCCGCAGGATCCGGCTGATCCGGCAGATGTGCTGTATGGCATCCATGAAAAGCACAAGCTTCAGTTCTGGAGTGTTGCTTTGATTGTACTCCTCCAGGTAGTCATCAATCACCAGCTTCAGCTGTGGGTAGAAACACTCAGTTGTGGCTACCAGACAAAAGCAAGTGTAGGGGGGGGTTATTGTCTGCTGGCACAGCCAGGAGTAGGGGAGGGCAGAGCCTGGTGCTTAACAGGGTCTGGGAGCAGCTCTCCTCCAGGCTCCTATAAGGAACTGCCATTGGATGGGCTGAATTTAGTTAGTGGTGGTGGCAGCAGCTGCTCAATGGTGACCTTAAACTAACTCAGGCAAGTGACTACAGTCTGCTGTTCCCAACTGTGCTGTTTGCCTCGAGAAACAGCAGGGTGTAGTTCAAAATAAAAGATAAAAAAAATAAAAAGGCAGCTTACGGCTGCCTGATCCATACTGCTCCAGGGCCTCCCTCTGGGTTAGTTTCCTTGCTCTATAACTGACCACTCCTGCTGCTGAATCCTGTGGTTAGGATTCTGGCTGGAAAGCCACAGGTGTTGGGGAGGAAAACAACACTGGCTGTAGATGGGTAGAGAAGCACACTCCCTTCCCAGTCCAGTAATTACATGGAATAGCTGCAGGAGCAGCTTCTCCTGCCCTTCCCAAGGCTCTCTTCAACAGTACCCTCAGGCCAGAGAAGGAGATGAAGCATGAAGACATCTGGGATTTGATCCTACCCCCTCAGCAATCTCACTGGGAAGCTGGGAAAGCAACACCAGCTGGAATTCTTAGAGCACTGAGACCCCTACCTAGATGCCAAAGTCCTGTGTGCATCAGTGGGGAGTGTGCAGCTGCCTCTATGTCTGGCTGTCTCAGCTGTGCTCACTTTGGTGGGGGACAGGCCTACCTACTTTGCGAAAGGGATTGGAAAGCTCAGTTAATTACCAGCCCTTGTCACATTGCTATCACAAGAGGAGAGACAACAGAATAATCATCTCTTTCTGATAATGAGTGCAAAACACACCACTCATTGCCTTTGCTTAATTACCACTGCCCAAGTACTCCCAGTATCTTCTCCAACAGGGAGACTGGCAGTAACATTAATTACTCGTAAAGGTCAATTGTGAAGTCTTTAATGGCAAAAGTAGTATTGTTTGGGGGTAATGTGCCATTTCTTTCCAGCAAATTTCACTTTTCAGTCCCAAGTGTGGCTCATTTGGGAGATTTGGCATAGCAGGCTGCCTCCAGGATTGCAATGCAGAGACAGCTTGTTCCATCTCAACTGCCCATCACAACAAAAACAGCCACTATTCATATACGTGGTAGGATTTCACAGGAGACCCCTGGGACAGTTTGTAGTTTCAGACACCTCTAATTAAAGCACCACTATTGTTACTATTACTGTTCTCCTTTGTTTGCAGAAGACTGGGAAGACGTGAACGTGGTTCATAACGTGATTCCCAGGGTCCTTACCTTATCCTGGCTTTCGATTGCTTGGTATAATTTGACATTGGCACCTGGCTCCATGAAGTCTCCAAACAGAACTGGCTGGGAGGGAATGACCTGCTCAAAAGTGGTGCCAAACTCCTCCATCTTGGTCGTCATTAGGTTGTCAAACCAGGTCCTGTCCTCCTCACTGACCAAGCGGTCACAGAAGACCCGGCAGCTCTCGTGGTACCACAGTCTCAGCAGCTGCTCTTTGCTCTGGTAGGAAATCCCAGCAAAACAGCCCCCGTGAGAGAAGCAGAGAAGTGTTATGAGCATTGCTGTCAGGAAAGCTGGTTCCTGCCCAGCATGTGGCCAGCTCCACTCCTGTTACAAGGCAACTGGAGCGGAGAAAGAACTGGGCGGAGGAAGCTGCTTTCCCTTCTCCTCTCAAAAACAACTCTTGTCAAAACAGCTGCTTTGCAGAGAGCTCATTACAGCATCAGTTTATCCCCCTCTATTTGTCCATATGTTGGGCTTTCTTTGAGAGACTTAAATTTTATGTTCTTTGTTCTTATCTTTCCCCAGTTTGATTTAAATTTTACAGTTTTCTTGTGTGTTTTTTGAAAGATCGTTTTATTTGGCTCATAGCACAGAACCTATAGTACTTTAGGGTCTGAAGTACTTCCTGTGAGAATTCAATCTCTACTGGCCAGGCTGGAGCCAGAGCAAGGTCCTCAGGAGAGCTGAAGGGGCAGTAGCAGGTAATAGCACAACACCTCTGCCCCTTCTTGGTCCATGTCTGGTCTCCCATGGCTCCATCCAGCCCTGAATGGGTGGGCTGTGTCCTACTGACTCCCTGTGGCCACTCACCTGCTTCCATGCCAAGGAAGGACTGTGACGAAGGGGGCATCTGCCTGCTACTGGAACCAGGCAATAGCCAAAGGGAAGGCCACCACACCCATTGAGCAACATCAAAATGCCTCTTCAATGGGAAATTGAAGCCTGTTTGCAGGCCTGTGAATGAGGCCTCAAGTAGAACATTTCTGGTCTTGCCCTGGGTGGCAGGGCTGTGCTGTTGGGAAGACTCACCTCGACCTTGCCAGGCTCAGCCATGAGCATGCCCTGGAACACCTTTGAGAGGTCTCTCAGATTGAAGGTATAGTGTGACTTTGCTGGTGTGGGCAGCAGCTGGGATGTGATGGTCATATACACGGAGATGGTGGCATCAACCAAGGGCTCGTTCAAGTCTTTCACTGCAACTGCTCCCGCTGCAGAGACACAAGTAGTTGGAGAGGATGTCAAGGTGGTAACTCCAGGCTGAGAGGGTCCTTGCAGTGCAGGAAGGTGGCACTGAGTGGCAGAGGTGCTGGCTAGGGCTTGGACAGGAACACACTTTTTTCTGCTTTTTTCTGCAGAGACACTGAGGGACCTGACCAAGCACCTGCTCACTGCAGTGGACAGCTGCCAATGGGTTTATCAACTAATGTGAACCAGATTTGGGGTGCAAGAATGCTTTACAGTGGTTCTGTGGTGTGAAGACTTCATGCTCCCCAGGAACAGAGGAGGCACTGCAAGACAGGTAATTGATGCAGACCTGAAATACTCCAGACAGTTTTTCCTTCTCCCTTCTTGCACTCCCCGCAGTGAAATCTCAGCTACTTTTAAGCTAGAAGGTATGAGTGCCCTCTTAGCTAAACCCCTTCCAATTCATTATGCTCAGCAAATGCAAAGCCACTGAGGAATAATTTCTTATGCAATAATCTGGCAAGATTTAAACACAGCTGCCAGTTTTAGAGCATATTTTTTTTTTCTCCCAATGAAGTTTATTACAAACACTCCTGGAGAAGTAGAGCCCTGTGACACCCCAGCATTTTGCACTTTTTTGCATTATTTCAAAAATCCTTTAATTTCTTTCTAAATCACAGCTAGATGTTTCAGTGCACCCCTGAGATCACAGTCAGGTACTGGTGATTCTGAATATTTCAAGCATTCAGAAAGCTCTGCTTTGCTTCTCCCATAGCTGACTATTCTCACTCCTTTTCACTGGCAGATTTGCAGATGAGGGCATATTTGCAAAGATGATCCTAAATTCCCACCCCGTCAAGTATAAGAGGACTCATTTCACTCCAAATGAACCCTTTTTTCATGGTGGCTGTAGCACCATGCTCAGATCCACCCTGCTCAGCTGTCTACAGGCTGCAGCAGATGGAGAGTAACAGAAGGCTTTGCTTCCACAAAAAGCTGTTGTCTGGGCAAGTGTCTGTCTGTTGAAAGCACAGGTAAGCTGTGCCATGCTGTGTTCACCAGCTTGTTCTGTTCACAGTCTCTCTCCTCTTTCTGCTCTTACTTACGCACTGGATTTCTGTAACTTTTTTCTCCTAGGAGTCCATCTAGAAAAAGACAAAAAAAATTACTTCAAGCTTTACCTGCTGAGGTTAGGAATATCTGCATCACCCATCACAAATAAAATCTTCTTTGAAAGGCCCAGGCTCTAGGATAACATATTGCAACTGTGAAAGCCAAAGCTGAAGTTTGCTGATTTGGACCAGCAGAGTTTGGCCCTGAGACTAAATAGTGTATGAGCTCTCTGCCTGCTGAGCCTCATAAAACACTTTCCCTAAAGCATCTTTGAGTGACTACTTCAAGTTCCAGCTTTCAACTCTTTGATCAGATCATCAATATTAATTGGTCCCCTTCCAAACTCCATTGTCATCAAGCTGACTTTCAACATGAGGAGAAGGTGGCAGTTTTCTGCAGGACTTACCCATCCAGCTGCCAAGGATGGTGGAAAAAATCTTCTTCTTGCTGCTGTCATCCATCTCGGTGAAGGAGAGGTAGTTGAAATGACGAGTGAGGCGTGGAGTGACAGGATTCCTTCCCCCTCCAGGCGGTCCCATGGCACAGACAAAATTAATATCTACCAGCTTCTTAAAGGTACCTATGAGGGTGCAAAATCAGTAATGAGTGCTGAGTTGTAGCTAAAACCCCTGGCTACAAATCTCCAAGGCAGGTAGAGCTGTCTAACGGGCCAGCTTTTGCCAGGAGCTGTGGGCACAGGCGTGGGTCGTACCGATCTGTTTGCGGTCGTACCAGCCGTGGTGGTCCATCCACTGCCTCAGCAGCTCGATGGGAGGCTGAGCCCCGTACTGCTCCAGCATGGGCATGTTCAAGTCATCAATAAAAAATATAAAGTACCGACCAACAGGGGGCCCGAACACTCCCTTCCTCCTGCAAGGACAGAAGCTGGGTCAGGACACAGGACAGCTCCTATTGAAAAGGTACTTCTAACTTGATCCAAAAGTATGTTTGTTTTTTTTTTTTTTTCCTCTGGATGCTTCCTGAGTCAACAGGTTCAGCTATTTTTACACTTGATACACTCCTTTGTAAGGGCCTTTGCATGGAAAAGATCTGGAGCAATGTTTGAGGCACTGGCTTCTCTCCAAGTGAAATTTTGTCTACTTATGCGCAATGTCAAGGAGTAAATGGGTGCAAATAAATGCAAAGCTTGAATCCATGAATCTGCTGGAAACTTCAAACCAGTGGCTGACCAGGGAGGTGAAGTGGAAGCTGTTTACTGTGGGGAGTGGGATTGTGGGTGGGCAGCCACATTTTCTCCCTTCATCACTTTCCTTAAAGATCCCACACCAGGGTTTGCAAACACCTGTGCTGTGAAATGCAGTATTTCTGGAATAACTAGAATTGGAGCAACTTTTACTGACCCTCACTAATCCTTCTCACTTTCTTGCCATTAT
The DNA here is from genome assembly GCA_024734555.1 of Trochalopteron elliotii. Lineage (NCBI taxonomy): Eukaryota > Metazoa > Chordata > Aves > Passeriformes > Leiothrichidae > Trochalopteron > Trochalopteron elliotii. The sequence continues at coordinate 626,846 of JANPWX010000277.1, read as the reverse complement.
AACGAGCTATTACTGACTCTCACAATCCCAACTCAGATGTGCTGTGTGTCCTACATGTTATCTACAGCTGTAGATGCCCAGGTCTTGGGATGAAACTAAACAGCCAAGCTGATGGAAATACCGAGCTCAGGGATACTGCCTTTGCACACACAGAAAGGAATCTTGCCTCTTATCCAGTTTGCTGTCGATGAGATCCTGGGTTTGGTTAGCAGAGGTGCGTGCTGAAAACATCAGGAAGTGGGTGATGTATTTGTTAGGCAAGTTCTTCAAAAGCTTGTCCGCAATTGTGAGAGTCTTCCCTGTGCCAGTGGGACCAATGCAAAGAACCTAGAAGCACAATCAGCAATACAGCATAATCATAGGCAAGAAGCCTCTTTCCCAGCACTCTGACATTTGCTGGAGGAAATGCAGGTTACTGCTCTTTTAGGCATTTGAAGGTTGGGAGAGGACTGTTGGGTTTGCTTCTTCAATAAGTTCAGCTGCCCAACACCAAAATCTCTTGGTGTGGATGGAATCCAACCAGAGAAGTATGAAATGGAACTGTAGAAAACAGGTAAAGGGGGATGGTGATGGGCTACTTAGCAATTGCTGCATTTTGATTGAACAACTCAGTGTTGATATTCCTTTGGGGTGCTGGCATGGTGCCTGGGGACTGAATGAATAACTCTTCAGTGCTTAAGCACAGATTTGGAGCAGAGAAATACAAATCCATGGAAGTGGGAAATAATCTCACAGTATAGGTAGCTGTTAAGTTCTGACTGCACTGGGAGAGGAAGAGGTTGAATCAAAAATTCACAGACAAGGCTGGGCACGTACTGGCTTATAGTTGGTGAGCAACAGCTCCAGCAGATAGGCCATTCGGACTGTGTTCATCGTGGGCACAATAATGTCACAGAAGTTGGTGTCTGGAACCATGGTGAACTTTGCTGTAGCATCCAGCCACACCTCCCAGTGCACCTGAAAGATTGGAGTATGCTTAGAGGGGGCATCTATCTCTTCTAGGCAAAGGAAAACTATTTCTGCTATTTTGCATGTCACCGCTCCCTGTGTAATAGCTCAGATTCTGATGAGAAATTCAGGTTTCCAGCCCCTCTGTTGAGTCTTGACACCCTTACCTTTCTGTATGGAAATGCTGGGAGTGTTTGACTTGGTACTTTTGGGAGGGACAGAGCCCCAGAGTTAGAGGTCACTGCCCCAGCAGCAACACACCTGCCCTCCCTTCTGAGAATTTGGATCAAAGTAGGATGGAGCACTTGTGATATCTGCAAGAACAGGAATTCTGCCCATGGCAGAGGGCCAAAGGGGGCTTATCTGGGCTCCTGTCTTCCTGTTCCATGCCATCACCTACATGGCACTCAGAGGCACATGAGGTTTTCTACTTGTACAAGATATGGATCTTGTGCTAGATTGAAGCTGCAGATGAGCCTCCCAGAGGCCACTATACAAATGAGACAGAGCTTCTGCCAGGGCTGTGCTGGAGAATACAGGAGAAAATCTACATTCCTGACCACCCCTCGTGGCCTTCCCACAGAGACCACACTGGCACCTTCTGTTAAGCATCTGACACTTATGCAGGGTTCTTTGTTTCATTTCAGGAAGGGAAAGCATTTTCCCTCCCTTTTAAACTCCTTTTAGCCCAGAGTCTGGTGCCTGTCAGTCAAGATGACCCTGACATGCCCTACAGTGCTGTCTCTTGTGAAAAAAACGGAATATTTATCTGCCTTGCTGCTACTCCAGACTCTGCTGCACATAGCTCTTCTGCTGTTGTTCACTGCTTTCTAACACAGACATCTCTATCCATCTGAGCTCTCCCTGTCCTCCAGCAGCCACACCTGTGCCACCTTTCACTTTTCTGAGCACTGACAGAGACACTCAGGTCTCAACTGACCAGCTCTGGGCTCAGCTCTGAAAGATCTGGTTCACAACTATGAAGGCAAGATACTGCCTTCTTGATTCAATGAAAAGCTTAATTTTGATTTAAACATTCTTGTTTGCTTCCTATAGGCCTTTCTTCCTTCCCCTTGATGAGAAAATCCTACCAAATCCTGTAGGTTTGTGTTGCTTCCTGGTCTCTCCTCCTAAATTACCCAGCTTGGAATTAAAAATGAAGTATTTTACCTCTCCAGGGGCGTCCTCATCCATATCTTCAGTACTGCTAAGCCCAGCATCATTCAGTTTATAGTCATAAACCAATCCTTCTTCTGGGAAAAGTAACTTGACCTGTGAGAATAAAGCTGTGGTGAACCTGGCTGCCACTCAGCTGAATTCACAGGAGGATATGCACTACTTCAAGGAAGACTTTACTAATGGGATGCTACCCAGGCCAGGGGGCTCAGGTCTCTCCCAGAATTTCCAGCTCCAGGGCTCTCTTTGAGAGAGTGGCATACCAGATGCCAACAGGAAGTCCATCCAAAGCCTGCAGGCATTCAGCTCTGATCCCCATTCCTCACTACTAATTCCTCCATTATGAGAGAAGATCTGCTTTTCCTTTACTCACCCTCTCCTTTGCCATCTTCTTCCTGAGCCATGAGCTAAAGGCCTCACGACCTGAGGAATCTCCAGTAGCACCCACACTCCAGACCAAGGCAAACATAAACCAAGGTTCAATCAGCTCTCCCATACGAGCAATCTTCTCCCGGGGAATTGTCTTAAATCCCTTAGACCAGAGACATGCAGAAAAAAAATTCTTAGGTATCATCAAGGCACACAAACCCCAGATTCTTCTTAATTTGCTCATAATTCTATTCAGCTTCTATGTAGTTTTTTTCTAGCCAGTTTTTCACAGGTCTTGTTAATATATTCTGTGGATTAAAATTTGTTGTTTCATTGGTGTACTTGCTGAACTAATGTCACTCAACAGGAGATGGGAGAAGAATTTAGTCTTAGGTTTTTAATTTGAAAATTGTTCAGCCTTCTTCAATACTAATTCTCAAAGGACCTGCAATCTGAGGTGCATCACTGCTCAGCTCTGATCCCTGCTTTCCACTCATTCTCCAATTCCCTCTGCTATAAATAAAAGTGAACCTCTGCCCTCCAGCCTGGTAGGCATGGAGCTTATCTTGTGTTCCTTCAGCGGGCAGAGCATAATCCTTCCAGGTTTACCTGTGCTTTGCTGGATGTTGTATTACCTTCTGCCACACAGATGAGCTTTCTGCACCAACATCTTGCTCTCTGGTGACTAACCCTTTCCATGACTTAGCATCCTTAGGAGTTACGGACACAAGTAACAGTGATAAGAGGCAGCAAAATCTACCTTAATGGGAATGAAAGGCTGATACAAACATTCCAAGAGCACCAGGAGGCTTGTTGCAAGGTTACTGTCTGTAGAGGTAATTATCTCCTTCACAGAGCTTCGTAAAAAGTCAATGGCCTCCTGGAAAGATAAGCAGGGACAGCTCAGTGTCACCATCCAGCACAGCTGTCTATGGTTTTACCTTCTTGTTCACCTCCACCATGTTATTTTTAGCAGGGAGAGTGTGACTGAGAATGCTGCCATTTACAACTGCATCCCAAGTACCACCATTTTTACTGGAGACGAACCCCTTGATTCAGTCTTAACACCAAGAAACCTCTGGGCCTCCCTTTTGGTTCTGTGCAACAGTTACATGCATCTTGTGCTATCACTGCTGTTAAATGCTTTGCTCCCTTCAGAACTTTCCTTTGTAGCTCCAGTTTCTTCATTAAAATAATGGCTTATCAGCAGAGTAGAAATAACAAGAGTTGTTTGTACAACCTTCTCCCTGGAGGTACTCCACTCTAAGCTATGGAACTGCACCAGGAGTGGTTTTGTCCAGAAGATAATTTTAAAATTAAATAAAACCAATTACAATGACCAATAAGACTCAGTCACATCTACAGAGATCAGTGAGTAACCTCTATTAAAGCCACAGAATCCACAGAGAAGTTTCCATGATAGATATCATGCTGGTAGGAAATGTTCCCACAATGGCATTTAAATCCAGGCCTTGACAAGTCTGGGCTGGTTGATATTCAAGATGACATGGAATTGCTGGAACAGAACAGTGGCTCACCTGGAGGAATCTCTTGAAGAGAGATGCCAGCTGCTGTGCGAAGCGCTGCATGATCTCTGGCATATTTTTCAGCCCACATTGAATGAAGGGCTCCAGCCCCAAAATGCTGGGCTCCAGGTAAACCATGCCACAGCGGGAGACTGTGGCAGGGGAAGCAACAGCCAAATCCTGGACTTCAAACATCATGGTCATACTCTGGAAATTACAAAAGAAAAGAAAGGATAAGGACCTGCTCAGTTTTGATACGTATTTCAGTGCAGGGAGGAAAGAGTACAGACAACAGGCAGCAAAAGTGGGAGGGATGAGTTACCTCTGTCATCTTGATGATTTCCCCTGAGCTGAGGCACAGCTTCTTATTGTCATCAAGTACTGTGTTCATGTTCTCAATCCACAAAGCATCCACTGGCCCATCAAACATGTACCACTTCTTGTTGGAGTCAGTGGCCACAGTTCCCCGACGGATGAGTGTGGAAAAGATCCCGTCTGTCCTGAAAGGTAGGAGGAAGGCAGGGCTTGGCCCATTCTGGTTTTGCTGAAATAAATGCCAAAGTTCCCACCACTAAAGGCAATCCTATTCTGGTTCATGTGTCTCCCTTATTCATGAGCTGCAAAAAGGTCCACCTCACTCTTTTTTTTTACTGAGATGCATCTCAGCCTGAGTGACACCACAAAACAATTTCTTTGTGCATCAGGATCTGGAATTCATGCCATTTAACTATAAGATGTTAAGCTTCCCTTTAACACCTCTGTCCTCAGTGGAGAGTAAAGAGGCCTTGCTAGCATCCAGTTCAGGTCACAGGCAGATTATCTGCTCTCTGGAGGTGCCTCTTTTTCTCAAGGTTACAAGGATAAATCCAGGTTAAAGACCCTACTCTCTTTATAAGTGAAGTTCCTCATCCTCAGCTGCCTGTGAACCTGGGTGGTGCTGGAGCTGGTGACCAGGAGAACAGACACAAGGAATGCTGGCTGTTGACAGCAAGAATTTAATCTGTAGATGGAAACCTGGAGTGCAGTTTCCATTCAGACCGTGGACTCGACTCCTGCTATTAAATAATTATTTGTTATTTTTATAGTACTAGTGAATTCCAGGGTATTGTTATTGAGATCAAGAGAAAACAATCTGTTCTAAAGTTCAGCTGATTAAAGCAGATGGATTTGTCTGTAAATATATTTTACACGACTGCTGTATTTTTCTTTTTGTCACGTTGACATGCCTGTGTCGAGTCACATCATAAATAAACTGTTGAGCTTAATTGCAACTTCTATAAGATGTCCTTCAGTAAATATTTACCAGATCCTAAGCTGGGAAGCTCTGTCACAGCATCAGTAATGTTTACTGGCTTGCACTTTTCCTAGAGGTAGTTAGTTTCATATATGTTTAGTTTCCCTCATTTTACAGAATACAATCTTTAGCTTTGCCCTGAAACAAGTGCTGGCTGACAGGACCAAAGGGAGTTTCACACTGCTTCTCACGTCCTAGCTTATGGATAAAGTGAGCTGCAAAGTCAGCCTCAGGTCACACATGGAAACATAAGCAGTAGGACCAGGCTGTAAAGAGGGCAAGTGGGCTATTGGTTCTTGTTTCCAAACCATGTAAGCAAGCAGGAGCCCTGGCAACGGGAATGAAATGCCTCTTTCTGCCTCAAAGTCATTCCTCATCACTCAAGGATACCAGAGTATTTATACAGAACAGTTCAAGTGCGCAGTGCAGAGGTCACTTTTCTTCAGAAGCAAAGCAAGTGTTTTTAAGCTGCTGTATCTTAGGAGCAGGGGCATGTGCTCCAAAGCTATTGAATTATTGTTCTGCAGTTAATGCTGCAAGTGAGCTGCAGGAACTGTCTGGGCATGTGCTGGCAGCCGGGCCAAGCACACAATGAGGGATGTCAGCTTAAATCGCTGTGACTGGCTATTGTAGCTTGGTGGGGATAAGGACTTGATCGCTCCTGGTTTTGTGCCATCACCCCAAACGGTTCTCAGCCTTGAAGAGAAGACACTCAAGACCAGAAAATTGTTTTCTGTCTGGAAGAAAGGAAAGAAGGTTTTGTACTTTACCACTCATGCGTTAGCAAGTTGAACTCTCCATAAAGCTGGCCCATTGTGATGGATTTGGGATTCAGTACAAAGTAGCGGACTGCTTCGTAATTCCCACCACTGGCTGCAGGCTGACCTTTCAGTGATGTCATTGCAGCTGCCAGGACTTCATAACTCTGCAAAAGCAGGACAGCCAGAGAGTTAACTGCCATGGCTCCAGAACGACAAAGCCACTTGCCCTCACAGCAATTGCATTCAAATGCAGTGAGAAAAGAGATATAGTGAAGGGTAATATCATAGTATGGAGATGCCTGAAATTAAATAAAAACACAGGAATTAAGCACTCTATATGCAGGGGAGGAGTAAGTTAGATCTTCTGTGCAAGAGGCCTGAAGCACCTAGAGAGGTCCAAGTATGTCTCAGCCTTAGAAATCTGCAGCAGAACTAATAAGCCTCAGCCTAATCTCACAGCTCAAAAGTGAACCAGTATAATACCTCTCCATGGCTATAAATTATTACTAGCAGGCAGCATCCTTGTGCCCTGACTTCTGTCTGAGAGAGGCTTTAAATGCCAGTGTGGGTCTTCTGTGAAACTTAAACCCTCTGTGTCACTAGGCAGGTGATGGTTTGCTGGGGTCAGCACAGTGCCTCACCCATACCTTCGTCTTCCCAGAACCTGTTGGTCCCACCAGCATCAGGCCGTGACGAACCACGGTGGTCTCGTACAGCTGGATACATTTAGTCACAAAACCTGTACAGGAAGATGATGCAGAGTGGGTCTGGGAACACATCTCCTTCCTAGGGCAGCATGCTGGACTAAAAGCCCAGGTCCAGAGGGAGTTTGTGGAGAGCCTTGCCCCTCTCACCATCAACATCCTTCAGATTTGCCTGGATGCAGGATTTGCGGATGGCTTCTTCCAGGATGCCATAATCAACAGGTTTTTCTTTGATATTTGGAAATAAATCTGAGACAATACCATTGAAGAGTTTGAGGTCATCCTGCAGGAATTTGGGTACGTTGGCATCCCTAATAGCTCGCAGGCAGATCAGCTCCTGCAAGGATTTAAGAACTCAGGACTTCAAGGATCTTTCCTCTTGTATGAGGCTGCAGAAAAGGCCTCATAAGTCTATGGCAGGGTGAAGTACATGCACATTTACCTCATCCATATTAGGATTCTCTCTTTTGAGATTGCCAGCTGTTGAGATGACAGTCTTCACAGCTCTCATCCCAAAGTCATAGTGGTCCTGAAAAAGCCACAGAGGAAACAATGTCATCAGACAGAAGAGCACTACCCAGAAAAGTAAACTTAGACATGCATTCAGTTAGCAGGCAAGAAAAGAAAAATGAGAGACTTATGCCTTCAGAACAATTCCTCCTTCATCCAAGCCTATTCTCAGTATCTTGCAAACAACTAATTAGCCCTCAACTGTACAATCTATGAATGAGGAAGATGAGAATAAGTGCACAATGAAAAATCCTAGATGGAAGGAGAAGCAGGCAGGGCTGTTTAGCTCAACTGTCGTGTCACTGTAATCCTAAATAGGATTTAAGGTGAATCCAAGTTCAGCCACAGGAGCAGAAATGAGAATTAGGAAAATTGAAGGAAGATGAAGAATGGGTGTGGTGACCTTTTTGAGATAATGCTATCACAAGGCACCAAGAAAACCATCCAGGTACTTCATGCCTAGCCTGAGGAAGTCTCACATTTAAAAAACATTCATGGACATTAAGGCATCTACCTGGGAGCTGAGCTGTTCTGACAATAGTTTGAATGTTGTGGTGATCTTCTTTGCAAGGATTTTGGCTTCATTAAACCCAAAGGAGTAGAGTGAGATCTCAGCAATCATGGAGTAATCTGGGACCATCATAGCCACAGGACGAAAGAGAGCCTGGAACATACAGATCCAACACAATGTCCAAAACACTGTTGTTTCTTGCTTTTTTCCCCGGCAAACTGAAAAGGCTGAGTATCCATTCCAGACTGTTACAGGACACAACATGAGCATGCCCAGCATCTGTCACTGTAGCATCCCTGCAGGCTACAATCTGAATGGTGCCATTTCCTTACACATGTGGTTCAAATCTCAGAGTGATCCTGGAGACTCTCTAAAAGCATCACACCCTAACTCTTGTCATGGACACACTGTGGGTGGGTCCAGGTAGCATCCAGCACCTTTACTGCCCCTCTCCTTCCTGCCTGTGCAGCCAGCCCTCCTTACCTTCAGGTTATCGGGCAGCTCAGTGCGCCCAGCGTACCCTGGGTTCATGGTGATGAAGACTGCACAGGATGGGACCAGTGGGATCTCTGTGCCTTCAAATATGAAGGTTTCCACCTGGAAAATTAAAAATATGATCATCCTCGAAGAACAGAGCCTGACCTGCAAACTAAAAAATGTAGCAGAATCTTCTAAGAGGAGAACAATAGCTTTTAGTTGTTAAATTATAAAGTAGAAACACACACAGCTGCCCACAACAGTAGTAACTCAGTCTGGTCCCACTGCAGGAACCCAGAATTACCAGCATTATTTTCCCTGTATAAAAGACTGGGCTTGTGGAAGATTTACTGATACGTTAACTTTTCTTTTTTTTTTTTTTTTAACTCTTCAACAGACTTCTATCCCTTCAGCTGTAAACAAACGTCTTTCCATTTATTTTGCACTAGAGATCAGACCTGAATTAATTCATGGCAAAGAGGGCAAAGAGAAACCTAAATCCTTTTTAAAGCCGTGTAGGTAGTAATTTCAGATGGGGGATAAAGTAATGCAGAAGAATTTATAGAGAGCAAGTTTCTAATTCCATGCCAAAGTCAAGGAGATTCAGGTCTTAACCCTTCTGGGCCTCCAGAGAACAAAGCAGAGGCTGGCTGCTAGACTGCCTGACAGCTGAATCTCCATTAAAGTCAACAATTCACAACAACTCACTTTACAATGCAACTCTGTGTGCACTAATATGCATTTTTCTGCACATATTTTGTGAATCCACCAAAATGTGTTACACGCTTTGTGAATCCACCAAAGCTTGGTTAACACATTTAGACAAATTTGGTGCAGAGCAAATCATGTCAGAACACTGACTGCCTTTATCACAGCTCCAATTTTGATCCGCTCAGTGAATCTGTATCAGAGTGTCTCCCACACTGAAGTCTGCTGGCACTACAGGTCAAGCTGAGAGGTTAATTCAGCCTGTGAGAGTGTGGGCAACTCTGGCAGCATAGACTAGGCTGAAGTTAAAAATTCCCCTGAGGATGTTGACTGTAATGGACTGATTTGATGTGCCACAGTTAGGACATGGTTCAAACCTCTCCTCAAGGATGTCTGTTCGAATCGCCCCTGAGAAGTGAAGCTTGAAGGTGCATGCAGAGACAAGGACTTGCCCAAACTAGATCAAGTGGAGATTTTTTTTGCCTGCCTTTGCATCCACATGTTCCTTACATACCCTCTGCTGCTGTGCTTTCTGGATGGTTGTGATCTGCTGGGCCACCACAGACAGCACCTCGATGTCGATGCGGTTGAACTCATCGAAGCAAGCCCAGGCACCAGAGCTGGGCAAGGAGGGGAGAATGAAGGGAGTCAGCAACACCACACAGGAGCCAACTTGCAGTCAAAAGCACAGCTAGATCTAGAAGTTATATATCCACTTACTGGATAGGCATAACAGAGACTAGAAATGAACACAAAAGGGCTCTGATGTCCCATGGCAAACAGTGACACAGCCACTGTGTCCTGGTTCAGTGGACACCACAACTGTACATCCCAGGCCATGTGATGAGTGCCCATGGCAGTATCTGATCCTAGAGCTTGGGACAAGCTCTCCATGTTATAGATTTGAGCTTTAAAGTGGTGTCATGTTGAATTCATGAGCTGTAAGTGTAGTAGATACAGTTTAGACAACACTGAAGTCCATTTTTCAGAGTTTGGAAAATTATATATAAAGCTGGAAGCATGCATGTGAGGAAGGTGATCTTCCCACAAGGCATGGCTTAAGAAAGAAGTTAAATTATTTACAAAGAAAACATCTGAGAAAAGAATATCAGCTTTTGTTGGAGTAACTAATTCAGATTCACCAGTGTGCAACAGACTAATTGGACCAGCTCTGTTTGAAATGTAGAGAAGAGAGAAGCCTCTGTGAGAGGATCCCTCAGGGCTTAGAACAGTCTCTCTTGGCTGCTCAATTTTGAATACTCTCAGCAGATTCTCTTCTTCTTAAGATTAAGCAGCTTATGGGCGGAATCTCAGTCCAACATGGATGATATTAAAATAAAGGCCAAAGCTGCAAACATTTGCACAGGTGGATTAGTGCACTGTGGATTAGTGCAAAGCATTTTAATTTTGCCTTAAATGAACAAGGATCTCCTTTTATCTCTTTTTTTTTTTAATTGGATCAACTGTTCCTCCTTTCTGGCTGGAATTTTGTAACCTTGCTAGTTCTGGAACTCAGTAACTCCCTTGCTAGGGCTTTGCTTGTTCTTTTGGGCTGCTATGAAAAACAACCACCAATTCCTAGTGTGCAGCATCCTTCAATAATGACACTCATCATTTCACTGTACCTGGCTAGTCCCTTAAAAAACTTGCCCATGGCCATAAAATCGAGCTGGTCAGAGCAGTTGAACACTACAGTTTGGATTGCAAGTGCTTTGCCCAGGTCTTTTGTTGTTTCTGTTTTGCCTGTTCCTGCTGGTCCTGCAGGTGCTCCTCCAAATTTCAGGTGCAGAGCTCCTGTAAGTGTCAGATAACACCTACAACAAAGAAGAGACTGGATGATGAACAAAAGCATTTGTACTACTGATTGCAGCAAGGAGACATATGATCTATCCAGCTGGAGACAAGGAGGAATCCATCATTCATTATTCTACAAAACTGCTTAAATATGCAGCATTCTGCAATGGAGTTAGAGCTATGTGGCCTTGATTAGTATTCATGGGGGCCTGCATGGATAAATCCTTCTGCCACTGGCTACAAATTCATTCTGCAGAAAAAGGACAGCTACAAAAGGGTAAAACTATTATTTCAGCTGCATATTCTAGAGTACTAGTTGCTACCTTCTGGTTTCTAGAAGAGCTCCTTAGCTATCAGGTGGGCATTTTATATGAGAGCACTACATTAAGAATTAGGAGAATGAAAGCAATCAGTCTGAGCACTGATCACTAGGAATACAGTAGCAACAATGCCAGGGTGTTCCTGTGCACTTGTCTCAAGTAGTCCTTTACTGTACAAATGGATTCTATTTACATACATTAAGATCTAGGACCTGCATGGTCAGATCCTTGTTTAATCCTGTTCACCCAGAAGAAAAAAAAAAAAAAGGAAAGGGAAAAAGGGTGTACTTGTTACCCAGGAAACAATGTCTTTACCTGTCAGTGAGGGGTGTAATAACCAGACGACCAGTGTTCCCCAGATACTCATAGCCATAGATAAACTCAGCATTGACTGCTCTGATGTACAGGTCTCCCCTTGTCCAGTAGTATCTAATGGTGAGTGAACATGACATCAGAAAGATAAACACTGCCTGGTAAACAAAACAGCAGCTCATGAGATTACAGCCTGCGGGTTTGGAGACCTGTATGTCAATGGATTTCCCTCTCAAGAGGAGAAAAGATAAAGTAACACAACAGGGTGGACAGGAGTTCTCACAGGACCTGGGATCAACCACTGCACCCCTAGGGCAGGAGCACAGCCTTTCCGAGTGAACCATCATGGTATAAGTTTGTTCATATTGCCAAAGAGGATGCCATCAAAACCAGATCTGTCTCAAACTCCTGTTTCCATTTGTCATGGACACAGCTGATGGGTAAAGAGAATGGAGACTGGCCAGGGAGGTCAGGTGAGGTTCAACAGCTGTACTCTCTAACCTGAGCTGGGAGATCCACTCAAAGTCGTTCATGCTTGTTATATTCTCCTCAACCAGCTTTGCTGCAACATCCTTGGCATGGACCTCGATCACAATGAGAGCTGACAGCACTGCTCGCTGCATCTTGGACAGCTTCCCACGGACCAGGGCCACCAAATCTCCCAGCTGGGGAACCAAAGGAAAGTACCCTGAAGCAATCCACTCTATACCAACACAATGCAATCAAACTCAGGGCACACTAAGTCTCAGATTATATGCTGTGCTCAGGCACCTTCTGCCTCTTCTCTTGTCAGAAGTACAGACGATTGCTCAGAAAGCAAATATTACTCAGGGCTGGCTGAGAGTTGAGTTTTGCCTACACCATTCCCATGTTCAGGTGAAAAGAGAGTTAGAGCCACCATGAAGTCCAGAGCTAATAACTCTCAGATATTAGGTGTGATTAGATTCACAGAACTGATATGAAGGATGCAGTTTCCTCCACTGTCCATCACTTCAGTTCTTCACCTTTGGCTTCTGGGGTGACCCTGGAGAAGTTATCTTCCACCTTGTTATAGTGTTCAGGTGGTGATCATATTATCAATCCTGTACATTACTTGAGGTTTATTATGACAAATACCCTAATAATTAAGAAGACATGTTTTATCACCTGTTTTGAACAGTGTTACACAAAACCATGTCTCTGTTTCCCCAACAGTATTGTCCTGGCTGTATTTATAACTTGTCTGTGGTCTGATGATTGAAAAGTCTCCATCTGGCAAAATCTCACCCTTCCATTCATTTTCATACCTGAGCACTCAGCTGAGGATAAAGTCTGCTAGACAAATCTCCAGCTTCCAGAGCTTCAGACACTTCCTTTGTCCAGAAAATCTGGCAGCCAGCAATGACCACTTGGCCAGGCCATTGCAAAACCCATGCAGTACGTGGAGTCTTAAGACAGAAAAAAAAACAGGTGTGAGAAAGGGGAAAAAAGGTGGTAAAACATTTATTTATTTATTTATTTGTTTGTTTATTTCTCTGTCCTCTTGCTCTGAGATACATGATTAACAAATAAGCACTGAATTCTTGTGTAAGAGGCCTTCCTTTCCCTTCCCCTCCAGCATCTGTGAAGAAATCTTCTTCAGGCACTGGGTACAGCAGATACCTTCTCTCCACTATGCCACTTGCAGTAACCAGTTACAAGTGGCCAGCAGCAGGTGAAGAGCAGGAATCTGTGAGACCCAAAAGTTTCCCCTCCTCTGGCCTATTCTAACTTTCCTACATTCAAATTTTCAGTCTGAATAAGAAAAAGCAACAGAAATATCCGAGACCTTTTTATTTTTCAGCCTTTCTCCCTACCTAGATTAGCAATTACAGTTTTACACCAGCATAGCTTTTATACAGAAACCAGAGCCAAGATGCATCCCTTATGCACTGACTGAAACCAACAGTTCATGTGCCTTTATTACTTTTACCAGGCCCAGGCACACTGTGTGAGACCTAAGAGCTGAAGCAGAAGATCCTTACAAAGAGGAAGTAGTCTGGAGAGATGAACAGATATGGGTTCATACAAAGTTGTTCTATGCTGCAGGTAAACTGTGAGGGAGTGTGCAGGGTTTGCATGCTGCTGGACCTTTCTGTTCTTGCCCAGCTTCCCATTCTGCACTTACAGGCACACAACTGTATTAAAATCTGTGCCTTGAAAGTGGAATAAAACAGAATATTCTCGTAGAATACATCTCAAGTTCATCCCAAGCCCCATCTCTGGTGACCTCCGTGGCAGACCTGGAACCAACACATCAGAGATCTGCCAGTCTGTGATAAAACTCTTACCTCTGGATAAACACCAACTGATTTTTCTATGTTGTCCCTCACACTGGCCTTCATGGACTTCTCCACTTCCAGCAGCCAGTCCTCCACATTCTCAGTGGGAGAGATAGGAGAAAACAGCTTCACCTCTTCTCCTTCACCTGAGTACATATGTGTGATCTGTAGGTCTTCCTGGAATTTCAGCTAATGGAAGAAGCACAACAGGAGATGTGACTGGAAGATTTCTTTTCTATCCCTGCCTTCCTGCCCCTGGGGGATAGCCAGCCTATACCAGTGTTTGCTCATTATAAACCTGATGCCAAACTTGGTTGCCAGTAGTGATAATAAAGTGCGTGACAGACGTGCAAAATGACCTCTCCAAATAATGGAAAATGATTGTATGAAAACAAGAGATTCACATCGCTGGTGTGACTTAAGTGAAGCAAATCAAATTATAGGTAGGATGAACACTTCTCATCGCCTGTCTAGAATTCAGACCCTTGACTCCTGCTCAATTCTGTAGATTCAAATCATTTCCCTTGATGTCACAGTGCCTGGTTTTAAGAGTAAATTTTAACAGCTTCTCCGGTGCCCCAACATATCACTGGAAGTCCCCTTATTTATTCCAATGGATTTGCACCAGGTTTCTAGTTCAATTTCCTTTCTATTTTTCCAAACTAATGACTAGGAGATTGGTTTTACTGTCTGAGTATTGTGGTGGTTCGAGCTGTGACTAGCTATGGAGTCTGAAGTCTATTAGGAATAACAAAGAGGAAAAATAGCCAGGTTAACTCCAGCTCCTAGGTAGGAATGAAGGCAGAAACTTAATTCAGCTCAGGCTTGTTCAGCTCTTGTCTCTTCTGGGGCTGTCAGCAGGAGTGGGATTCCATCCTAACAAGGTGCCTGCGAGTAGAAAGCTAAGTCAGAGCTATTTCTTCTGGCCTTCATGGTGAGATGGACACACTTCTCCAGAGGGAGTGTCCTCTCCTCCTAGGACGCATATCTAAGTGAATTTCTCTAAGTCACCCTTTGCAGATGCCTGTTTTTCCCCCATTGTCTGAAGGACAATTAAGGGTACCCAGTTCATGGGCAGATGCCTGGCTTTGAAATGTCTAAAGTGCTGGAATCCCACTTCAGGATAGGCAGCACCTTCTGACGCTTATGTACAGTTACAGGTTCCCAGGAGATACATTTCCATACAGCAGAATGTCTCCAAATTCCCATACTCAGCTTTCCAAAGGTGGGCCAAGCCACTCGTGTGCTTGCTTTGCCTACCCGTGCAATGTTCTCAAAGCACTTGTGGAGGTGAGGTTGTACAGCAGTGGGGTCTTTTGTCTGAGACAGTATTTCCAGCAGCTCATCATCTGAAAGGAAGTAGAACCTACAAACACAGAGAGAGGTATGAGGAGAGGTTCTGTTACTGCAGCAGCAAGGGCTAAGTCCTGGCATGATGGGGAATAAGCCTTTTGCTAAAGACACTGTTTCTGACTGCTCACTGATCCCTTTGTATTTGTGTAGATGAGCAGCCATCTCCCTTTCTGTAGAGACAGACATCTCCCTCTGCAGAAGTCAGTTATTCCCAAGCAAAGAGGGTTTAAATGAGAACAAAAGAATAGAAGTCTTCCTTCAAGAATAAGATACAAAGTTACATGGAGGTTTTAATTTTACCCCACTCTTTCTACGTAAATCCTAAGGCAGAGATATGCAACGATGCTACCAGACTGCCCTTAACTCACCACATTTGTGTGTGCCTGTTTTCTCCCCATCAGATGGCAGCATTGAAAGGCACAGCTTTCCTTATGTTTGCAGGCCATGACTAAATCCTAAGCTTAGGTGGTTTTGCTTTTTCTTGGCAGAATGAACTACAGTGAGCCTCTCCTTTCATATTTTCTGAAACAAGGAGTGTGATCTAGCCCAGTGAAGTTTGGGGTTACCTGGGAAAAGCAGCTCTCTTTGTCTCCAGATATTCACTCAGCCCTTTCTGCACAAGTTCAAGTAGATTGTTACAATTTTGCAGCTTCTCCAGTAGCTCTGGATCAGGGCACAAAGAAATCACCTACAACAGAATGTGTAACAGAAGAAGCATCAGTATTCTGAGCATGTGGGAGATAAGGCGATGGAGATAATTGGGTTGCCCAGTGATGTTACTGATGGGATTTAAATGACTCATCCACAGGAATTCTCAGGGATCTGGAGAGGTGTAAGCTTTGTGGGTAAGGAGGGTAAACAGCCCTTAATGGAGACAAGCATTTCTGGGTTCCCCTAAATACCAACATTTGTAATATGGAATACAAGTGGTGAAGGAGTCCTGGGAAGTGGAGACTGTGGAAGACAAGAGAGCAGAGCACTGCCACCAGGACACAAAAATAGGCAAAAACAATTGCTCTAAAAAACCTCAGAGAATCAGTCTTAAGGAGGAATTGAAGGAGTTACCTTATGGATTACAACCACAGCAGGTTACAAGAGTCATAGGCGGCAGGGAGTAATTTGGTGGGATGGAGACTTTGATGGAAGGCACTACAGGGAATGGCTCTGTCCATTCAGGCACCAGAAAAAAAGGCCAAATTCCAAGAGAAGAAACCCAACACAATGCCCTGGGCAAGGCTACACAGGTAACAGAGTGCTGCTCATGTCCACAGCATTATGAAAACAATGAGTCAAAGACAAAGTCCTTGTGTGAGCACAGCTCCAAGGTGTTTGAGATACCTGCACTGGCTTTCATCAAGGCTCATACCTCGGGGTTTGCATTAGCATTCTTCATGACACGCCTCCAATCCTTATCCACAATGCTGTAGCGTTGGCTTTCCACTGGGAGCTGTCTTTTGATGTCCTCTGAGCTAAAGATTGGCTCCAAGTAGAGCCAAGAGCGCTGGCAGTTCAGCCATTCCTCTAGGACATCCTGGTGGGAAGCCAGAAAAGCGTATCAGGAAAAAAAGCATGCTATGAACCTGTTCAAGGAAACCATTCAAACTGTGTACCAGAACATGTTAAAAAAAAAAAATACAAGAAAGAAAGAAAAAAAAAGGAGGTGATGCTGCACTTACACTTTTCATACTTCTAAAATCTACCCACAGGGTCAGGAGCTGGAATTTCCTTTCCAAAAAATTAACAACTTCCTAGCACTCCCCCTTCCAAAAGTTTTGGAACTTTTCTCCTGCAGCACTGCTATTTTGCTGTCAGAGTCCTGCTGGGTGCTCCAGGTTTGATGAGCAAGTGCTGGCACAGTCTGCCAGATTCTGCTTAAACAGCAGCCTTCCATGTGCTTTCCTAGACTGAGATGTGGATGATTAGCATGGATTTCACAGGGTCTGTAAGAATCTGTGAGGTTCACTTAGTACAGTATGATTAGAGAGACCAGTAACACTACTCACAGCAACAGGCGAGTTCTGGCCCCACCAAAACATGTTGCAATAGGCAGCAAAAGGGCTGCATTACTTTCCTAGAGTCAGAGAGCTTTCACAAGCCCTATTCTTCCCTAAAGACTGATATTCCCTTGATAATTGCCCTTCCAGTTCCCAGCAGCAACTGCACAGTGTCAAGCATGGCAGCACAGCCCAGCTGCCTGCCTTCACCGCATGTGTGTGGGTAAAAACCAGTACCTGTGTCATCTTCAGCTTAGTCTCCCACAAGTTCATCCTTTCCTCAAAAGGTTTCTTGAAGGGTGAGAAAGACATGCTCTGAACCAGGACAATATGATCATCTAGGAGCTGAGAAATGTCGTCTGTGCTCTTCAGAATATAGGTATTTGTGTTTTTGTAAAGCGACACAATGAATGAAACAGATTTCCATTCATTCTCTATCTTGTTGAGTGCCTGAAACAGAGGGACAAGCAATTTAATTTTCAGATACAACCTGTGCAAATGGTTATCCCAGCTTCCACAACTCCCTTAATGCCACTCTCTAGAAAATGACAGATTTTCACTCTTGGATTCCACTGGAAACTGCAGCTTTGTATTTTATGCATGACACAGTCAGCAACAGCACATTTCCTCTGCATTGCCCACAGGTTCAACACCTCAACACCAGTGCTGAAATGAACACCTTGAGGAAAAAAAAATGGCAATTTCACCTCCAGGCCTGTTTATGCTCTAAATGCACAGAGGCTGGCAGCAAAGGGCTTATTAATGACCATGATTAATGGTAGCTTTGTCAAAAGGGGAACTAGCCATTGGGAATTCACCTGAGATTTCAGAGAACAAGACCTGCCAGAAGGTCAAGACCATCTTAGATCACATCTGAACTGATGAACTGAAGCTGAAAGACCATCTAATCTATGAATCTCCAGAGCTAGAAAGGTTTCCCTGCATGGTCACTGATTTAAAGGATTTGCCACCTCTGTTTCCAGTCACAGCTAATCCCCCTGACATAACATTTGAATGTGCAGAGTGCAGACAATCAACTTATTCTAACTTAACCAGTCACTAATCCCACAGTGAGGAATGAGACCCAAGCAGTGGATCAACATAACCATAAGGCAGTGCTGTTAATGCCACAACTGAAATTCTGCACAAGACAGAATAAGTTTTTCTACTGTGTGAACACAATTGTTGACCATTGCTCCCTTCCATAAGGACAGCAACCTTTCTCCCTGTGCTGTAGAACGTGCCTAATGCTCTGGGACAACAGGAACATCACCCAAGGCAATGACTGCCTGCTCAACAGAAACCTATTTGAGGAGCAAGCAGAGACACAACAACATCTCTTCTCACATTTTCGATGGCGTATTCCTTGCTGGCTGTCTCAGCTACTTTGAGAACGTTCTCCATCTGGTCCTGCAGCTTCAGTTCCAGGCAGCGACCAAACGTCATGCTGGGCTCCAGCTCCACGTCAGCCTTAACCAGGTCTGACAGCATCTCCCAGTGCCGACTCCTCATGCCAGGGTTGCGCAGCCCCTGGATTAAGGGCACGTACTGTTTGAAATCATCCATCTTTTCTCGAAAGCTCATGGCCACACTCTGGCAGTCTTTCAGGGAGAGAAACAGAACAACATCAGCAACAGCAGTGTGTGAGGAAGTTGCCTTAAGGAACTTCTAGAAGCTGTCGAAAGCCTGATGTGCGTGTAGTCACATGCACAGGTATGGGGTAGGTAAGCAGCAGGAGGGAGCACTGGAAAATGCAGGTTGAAGTAAGGAGGATATGAAGGCTCTCTCTAGATGGCCACTAAGCCAGGATTCAAGCCTGCTCTCAAGAAGCAGATCTGCCTGTTTCAAAAGCCTGATGCAGGCAAGCCCATGCTAAGCAGAAGTGCGCCTTAGGCTAGAGCTCACCAGAAGAAGAGAGGCAGACAAATTTAACTTCTTGATATGGACTGAAGCATGATCATCTGCCAGTAGATATTTTGGAAGTTCCAGTCACCATTTCAAGGTATTCACTTCTTAACAAAACTGCATTTTAAGTTATTTCACACCACAACTCAGGTCATCCTCAATAGAAGATGGACACTAAGTAGCTAGAAGCAGGCTGGGATCCCAGCCTGGAAATGCAAAGTGTGCAGAACAGGCCCTGCCAGCCCACGCCATGCTAGAGACAAACGTACTTCTGCCTCATAGGAAGGACAAAGCAAGGGAAAGGGCTTTTCTCTCTGGGGGCGTCCTAGAAAGTCTCTGCACTGTTCACATCCTGCCTCTTTTTTTGGCTTGTGCTACTGTGAGTAAAACAATGGGTAAGTAGAGAACATGGGACTTGCTTCCTTTCCAAAATATGGCTACAGCATGTGCCTCCTTTTATTGCACCCTGCATGGTTGCACTGTGTGCTCACAGCAAAGATGTGACCACCTCGCGCTCCCTGCTGGGGATATGCAAAGGCAAGTCAGAACAAATATACTACCAGGTACCAGTACCAGAATATTGCAATGAACATAAGCAGGTATTCTTAGTATTTCTGTTTATCATAATGATTCATAGTTACTCATGCATCCACTCATCACCTCCTCCATTGGGGCTGATTCATGGCATTGTTTAAGAGCAAGTTCAAGTTAAAAAGGATGAATCAAAAATCACCCACAGCAAAATATATTTCAATCTGAGCCATCTGGCAGGAGATTTTAGAATTAGCTCTAAAGAATGACCAACACATCTCTGAGAATCAGGGAATGGCAAGTTAAGCTACAACTGAAGTCTCAATTTCAGCTTTATTAGGAGAAATGGTCAAAAGACCTTCATGTGAATTGCAAGGGCTGAGTGCAATCATCTAAACTTCATACACATTCAGGCAAGAAGGAAAATTGTTATATTGCAGAGATCATTTCCAGATTTAGCAATTTCATTTTATTCATAACAAAATCAAGACCTCTTCTGGTTTTCCACTAAATGCATTGGCCAATAAAGAAAATAAGATTGGCCAAGAAAACAGCACCTGCAAGACCCAGATTCAAATTCCCTTGCTGCCTGACTTGCATGAGGGCTTAAACCCACATGTCTAGCCAGTGGGCCATATAGTAACTCTCTGTGACTAGCCTGGATTATTGCACTTTATATATATATACACACACACACATACACACATATATATATATATATATACACACACACACATTTGAGTAAATACTAACTGCAACATCAGAGGGTGACTGGTACTTCAAGCATCTAACTAGTTTCTAGATGTGAATCATTATAGTTTCAGGGAAAAAAAAAAGCAGAAAATAACTTTGCTAGCATTTTCCCAGCTGTCTCTAATACACATGTGACATCCCGACAATCCCTGTTTAGAGCACTCTGTGACATGCCTCACATCAAAATGTTAATATGAACCAAGTTCCTTCCCCAGACTGTGCATCTACCTGGTGAATCCTTGAACTGCTTCACACATCTCTGCATGGTCTTAACAGAGTCGTTGACATTCTTTTCCAGCTCCTCTGCCTCAATTTTAAGGAGAGAATCATTCATCCAGCTCTCATTCCACTTTATCCAGTCTGACACTGTAGTCCAGAGATCATAGTATGGCTGGAACTCCTTAATCATCTTGGACAGCCCACTGTACTTTAGAACGAGATTAAAAACAATATAAGCAACAGTTGTATTCACCTCCAAATGACAGCTTACATGTCAAAAGGCAAAAAAAACCCACCTCTTTTTTGAATCTGAAGCTAGCAAGGAGGAAATATGTATTCCAAGTGGATATATCAGACTACCTTTTCCTGAGCCAACAATATGTATTCCAAGGGAGAGCCACCAGCAGAGCTGGGCTTTACACATTCAGGCCAACATACATCCAGTGGAGCTGTGCCTGCACCATGTGTGTGGCATGGAAAGCACTCTTTCCACTTGCCTCTACAAAGCTCTCCTGCAGAATGAGGAGATTTTGATGGACAGGCCACACACCATCAGTGAAAGCACACACCACATATATCGAAACTTGGCTCCTTACAGGGAAGGAGAAGTAACCACAGACTGAAGGGTAGGAAAGGATCATCATGTGAACTCCACTTCTGGTCTGCAGCCAGACTTGGCTGGATGTGGATGACAATGACTCACTGGCAGCTGAGCAGCTACAAGCAAAATGAGTGTTTGCAACTACATAAACTGTTGCCTTAGGAGAACACCACGCTCTAAGCCCAGCCAGCAGCCAGCACCCACTATGAAACCACAAGCATTCACACCTATAGACCTGCAGCAACAGCCTTAGAGAAATGGATGCTAACTGCTGCTTCAGGACGTTCCCCAGCCAATTTCTCCTCCTGAACATTGCTCAGATCTCTCTGTGGGCATCCAAAGTCTCTCACAGGAGTGGAAATAACAGACCCTGAGCAGCCTTCCACGTTTGCCTGGGATCAGCTCTTCTGCAGCCCAGCGGAGCCATGAAGCAGTGTAGTCAATCTACAGGACTGAGGAGCAGTTCCCCAGATAAAAGAAAAAAGCATGAAGGATTCCTTCATGGGGAACTATGTCTCATAATTTGCTCTACCTACCACCTAGAAATCCCAACAAAGATCAGAGTCCTGTGGGTACAGGACCTGACACTTACATCGGTAACTCTGATGCCAAAGAGCCTTTCCCTGTTGTTGTAGAGAACTGCCATTTCTTGAAGCTCCTTCAGCTGCTTCCGGACATCCCTCGCATCTTCAGCCAGCTCATGGGCTTGGTCAACATCTGACTGGACAGAAAATCCACCTACAGTCAGCTGGAACAGAAAAGGCAGGCATAAGTTGGGGCTCTGAAGCTGAGTGCTGCTTCTAGAGATATCAGCTTCCTGGTGTGCTCTTTGTTATACTCAAAGGAAAGATTTTTATGCTCATGATTTCACCTCCCCCAAACCAATTTCACTTCTGTTTAAACCATGATGAAACTGGTGAGGAGAAGCAATAACCACTGCTCAGGTGGAGGAAACTGCAAACGTGATGACCAGCTGCTTGTCTTCTTTGTGACAAGAGTTAATCCCCAAGGAATAGGAACAATAAATCTGTGCCCAAATTTGATGCTGAATTTATACTGATATTTGCTACAGAACAAGTAAAGTGCAAATGATAGCTCTACTAGTCACTCAGTTTGTTTCCAAGAATTGTTTAACAACACATATCTAGAGATTCTCTAATAATTTTTTTGTTTTGTTTTGGTGGCTTGGGTTTGTTTGTTTGGTTCGGATTTTGCTCTGGTATTTTGTGTGGGTTTGCTTTTTATTTGTTTGGGTTTTTTGATCCAGTGTTGGGGTATTACCATTTTGGGAACCTGTTTCCAAGAAAATCTAGGTCAGTGATTCCACCTTTCTAAAATGGCTTTTTCCCTTTGAATTTAAGAGTTTCTGAGAAAAAAAATAAAATTCAGAATGTTTTAGCAGACACTAGAGATATCTCAGCTCCAAAACTCTGCAATTATTTCAGGGTCTTTTCCCCCACGATGAGTTCCATGCCTGAATGCTGTATTTTCCCCCTTGATGGCAGCGCATCACAGGAGATGCTCTGCAGGGAACTGAGTACACAAGAAAGAAAAAGGAGGTGCCTGTGTTGCCCAAGCACCAAGAATCGGAACACTGTGTAAACACCTTCCCAATGAAAAATGAGTATTTCTGCAGAGTCTTGTCTTTCACACAAAAAGGAAACTCTTAATCAAAAGCCAACAAAAAAACCAAGGGAGGGTATGTTAATATTTGGTCTAACAACACATTGACCTCAAAGCTCATCTGAGTAAGATCTCATCTGAAAGTTTCCCACGTGGCTGACCACAAGAGCTTCAAGACCCCCTTCTATGCATAGTTAATTTTCAGGGGCTTAATACCTGCATTTCCTCCAGTTTTTCTTGAAATGCCTTCTGATCTGCAACCTGTGTTTTGCGAAATCTTTCTTCATCCTCTATGTGCTGGAGCCGAACAGACTCTGAGTCCTGAGACATTTTCACTGGCCAGTAACTGGCAGTCCACCTGCACTCACATGATACAAAAACAAAACAAATGTAAGAAAAAAAAGGAGAAAGAGACAAGCTTTTGAGCATATGTTTGAAATGCTGAAAATAACAGAATGAGAAAGTCAAAGCCCACCAAACAAGGAGGCTTTACAACAACAGAAACACATGTGGTTTCAACAAAACATTTTTTTCCAGCTTGTCTTGTTGATATGCAGTCCTTGTGACTAGGCTATTCAGCTGGAGAGAGCTGGGGAGAAGTGGAGGGCCTTTTTAAAAGGAACAAATCCACTACGCTGCTGAAAAGCTAGGAGACAGCAAAATAACAGTTGGCATCCAGAGGGAATGTCTGTCTTTGAATGTATTTGCAAGGAACTGAAAAAAATGGGGTCAGAGTCTCGGCTTATGGCTTTTCAGGGCTACTGAAAAAGCCAGTCTCCTGCTAAGCAGGGCCGTGAGGGGCCAGTGTAACCCAGATACAGGGAAGCTCTGGATTTTGCAGAGTGCCCTGGGGAGAGCGTAGTAGATCCAGGAAAAGCTGCACAAATTGGCTGCTCACGCCAAGACAGGTTTCTTGGTCCTTGCTCAGCCATAGCCCAGCAATTACTGTCTTCATTTGGACCCTCAGCCTGTGTGCAATTCCAGGTACAAGGTTTGCACACTACACTCACTGGAGTTCACACCCCTCTCAGCACCTGGGGATGCAGCCATCTCCTACCAGTCCTGCCTGTGGCAGGTCTGGGCACTGGGAATGCAGCCACACCCGTTCCAAGCTGGCCTGGGGCTCAGCTGCTTTCCTGCAGCTTCTGTGGGGTTTTTTTGCACCTTGCACCCCATGTTTCCAATTTCAGGAGCAGTCTGCAGAGACTCACTCAGGTTGCAGACATACTGGACCTAGTACATGTCGTAAGAGAAATGCTTCCCAGGCTGAGCAAACTTTAGAAGCCTTGTAGCTGTGTTTGTGAGCTGACTCTGCTATTGGGGCATAGTCAGGCCACAATCAGAATAATAAAACTAAGCGGAGGATGCTTGGAGAAGAACTGCAGTAATAATAAGGGTTCAAATTCCTTCCTAGTTTTAAGAAAACCCTGGGAGTGTTCCTAGCTTGAAAGTGTTCATTTAGTTTCAGGCACAGAATAAATTGTTCACTTTGAGACCTTGCAAGTATCTCAAAAAAATCCCCAAAACAAACCCACACAGAGAAAGGCCTTTACTATGTTAAACAGGTTAATATCTACCAGTTTGCCTTGCCCCAGGCCAGAAGGCAGCTTGAATTCACACTTCTTGTCTACAAACTTTATTTCAAGAATTCGGTGCTGATATAGCCTAAGAGACACTTAAAAGTTCTGCAGGAGCCCTTGATAGACACATGGCCCCTGAAGCACTGAGAATGGTAATTGCTGCAGAGTCCTACTTTGACAGTGGGAGAAATGCCTTGTGCTCACTTGTCAGTGAAATCTTCTTCAGTAAGATTGTAAAGGAAGTCGTCCATGACCTTGTAATCTTCCATGACTTCCTCAATCAGTTGCTGCACAGGGTGAGAGAAAGAGAAAAAAAGTAGACACCTTTAGACCATGCTGATTCCCAGTCTCTGGTGTACATCTCATTTTCATGAGGTGCCTTTGAAGAGCGTTAGTCACACAAGCTTAATGTGATGTGGGCTGCTTCTGTGCTGTGTGAACAGTGGGAATGGATTTACAGCCCCTTGTTCTGTGAATGATCATGCCATCATCAACCTCTGTTCTATGGGAATGAAAAGAAGTGTGACCTAGTGGATAAAGCACTGGACAGAAATCGAGTGTTTTAGGTTATCCTCCAGGTTCCCTCATTGGCATGGACAAGGCAGCTTACAGCTTGATGCCTTTGTTCCACATTTGTTCAGCTGGGAAAAGACTTACACTTCAAATAACTTTGAAATAACTTGGTGCTAAAATGTCCTATTAGAAAAAAAAATATTAACAGCAATTTGAGCACTGGGTAACAGAATGATTTTCTTGAAAACAGCATTCATTTTTAGCAGATAGCTATTCGGTACACAAATGCAGAATGGATCATGAAGGCAGCAAAATGCATACCTAAGTATTTTAGGCAAGATTTTTAACTGCTATTTTGTTTTGCAAATAGATTTAAATTTATGATATGTGTATTTAAAAATACAAATCTTAGGAATTATAAAAATACAAAGCCAGGAATCTCATGGCATTGCACGCAAAGACATGCAAGTAAAAAAACTGGAGTTCTGCTTCTGAGACACCACACATTACATTGACAAATTTCCTCCTCACTTCTGTTGATGTCCCTGTCCAAAGGAGAGCCTGCCCTACCTGCTGCACTGCCAGCTGCTCGGGCACTCCCTTCAGCCAGTCCCGCAGCTCCACCAGCTCCTCGATGTTCTTTGGTCTCTCATGCATTTTGGTGCTGATGGTTTCATATGCCTCACAGATCTGCAGCAAAGATCATCAAAAGTCATCAATTGCAAATAGACAAACTAGGAAACCTGCCCTGATCCACCCTCTTCCCATTCTGAAGGTGGTCTAAGTGACGAGTACACAGCCCTGTTCTGTTTTTTTCTTTTCTCATCCATCTCATTTGAGCTCAAATGGAATGAGACTGCCAAAAAAAGAGGAAGAGGAACTGCAGGTATGTAAGGGAAATGATGATAATAACAGATTTAGACAACCAGCTGGCAGAGGCAATTGCCTATATTCCAGTTATACTCAGAAGAAGCAGAATGACTTTCCAGTTGTCTACTAGACATATCTTTTCAATCCACCAACATGCTTTTGTAAGATGGCAAGGTCTTGAAGAATTTCATCTCAAGAGCCACAGCTTTCAGGCAAGTAATTTATGAAATAGATTCAATACTTCATTTGATTGAGTTTGCATATGTCCCCTAGAATTTTAATCTTAAATAATCAGCCCAGTGTGATCTTTAAAATATCCTCACTAATGTGGCCTTCTGGCCATTTCACAAAAACACAACAACTTTAAAAGCAGGACAAGACAAGACAGAGACAGATAATCCATTGAACCATGTAACTTACTTTCTGCACCTGTGAATGGAGGGTTTTAGCCAGCAGGTCCAACACAGCAGTGGCAAGTGCTTTGTGCTTATCAGACAGATTAAGCCTAATATGTTCTATCCTGACTTGAAAGGGGCCAATGATAATAGAACTAGGTAGAAGGTGGTCCAAGGTCTCCTTTTCAGACAAGTATGTGCTTACTATGTTCATCACCTCCTGAGTGGGTGGAAATTGCTCTTCATAGCCTCTGTAAAGTAAAACACCAATAAAAAAAATGGCAGTGTAGACTTAAGAATATTTGAGCATCCAGGCTATTTGTGTCGACTCAAAGTATCAAGACATGAAATTAATAAGACACACATTTACACAATGGGTGCAGAGTGGAGTAAGAGCACAAAATATTTTAGCTGCAGAAAAGGAGTAGAAAAAAGAGATGAAAGAGGAAATATGGCAAGAAGAGAGGGAGAGGCAAAATAAAAGCACTGGTGTAAACAGGGCAAGATCAGGAGGCACTTGAGGGGAGGGTAGGCACTTCAGTGTATTCCAGGGAGAGACAGGAATTTGTCAGATGGAATACGTAATCAATTAAGGTGGAATAAGAAAAAAGGGATTCATTCCCACTGTTTGGAGAAAACATAAGACCCAAACAGCACTCTATTAAAGTAACAGAGGCTAAGGGACAGAAGAGATGTAAAGAGTTTTGGCAATGAAAATAATGAAGTTGAAACAAAAGAAAACATTACTTTCTACAGAATGCTATCAGCTTGGGCAGACACTGTATGAAGAAGGTGAGAGTCAAGTATGCTAACTGGATTCTCCAACAGGATGATTCATTTTTAGGGCCATTAATATCTCCAATTACACTGAAAAGCATGACAGGAATGTGACTGTTGTCAGAGACAGGAAGAAATTCCCAATGCCAGCACCAATGTCCTCCAAAAGCATGGACTGTCACCCATTACTGAAGGCAGCCTCTGACAGGGGCCTGATCTCACACCTGAGGCACAGGGTCTCAGAACAGCCCCACACTCTCACATCAGCACATCCACACAACAACTTCCACGAAGGCTTGGGGGTCACAAGGGTTTTGTCAGAAGCTGTAGGAGAAGGGAACACAGGCAACCTTGCCCCTTATAAGTAACAGCTGTGTTAATTACCCAATACAGCCTCGCCCCTGATGAGTCACAGGTACATCCAATAAAGACAAAGTGTGATAAAAGGGAGTGGGTTAGCTGATGAGGGGAAGATCATGAAAAAGAAGGATCCTGAGGAGAGAACCACTCCTATGAGGTCAGTCTGGGTCTGCAGTTAGAGCCTGTTGTTGGAATCTGCAGTCACAGTCCAGCTGGGTAAAAACCTGCAGTCAGAGTCTGCACACCAATCCCTGCAGTCAGAGTTCAGCAGGAAATAACCAGCAGTCAGAGGCTGCAAGGGAAACCCACAGCAGGAGCTTGCTGCAGCCAGAGCCAGTGAATAGTTGGAGCCAGGATGGCTGAGCTGCAAAGAGGAATAAACCAGGACCCTTTTCATGCTGTGATAAACATGAAGTCTGTGTCTTGGCTCATTTCCACCCTTTAACAAGAGGGCTGCCACAACAAGGAGCCACTTACTTTAGGAAGTACTTGATGTCATTGTTATTTATCTCTAAGAACTTCTCGTATCTCTTGCCGTAGGCCTGCAGAGGGATCTGAGCCTGTTGAATGGCAGAGCGCAGAGCCTCACGTAGCTCTTCCACTTTTGGCTCTTGCATACCCACTGATTCCAGCATGGGGCTGCCTGGAACATCCATGTTCTCCAACACATACTGGAAGAGAAAGAAGAGAGGTCTTTCAGGACAAACAGAGCTAACTGTGCCTCCTCAGGAGAGGGACAAGGCAATCCCTGGTGGCACCTTTGGGAACTCCTGCAGTCCACGCTTCTACATTGTGTCAGGAATTGTTTTATCAGTTTCATGTGCCCTTCTCCCCAAAGAATGACTGTCTAGGGAGACAGGGCTTTCACAGTAGCAGACAGAAGGACACATATGCAGAGGAGACTTGCATCAAACAGAATTAGAAACAGCTATTTCCTTTATGAGTCTGCTTTTACCAGCCACCATGCACTCAGGACAACCACATGTCCACAGAACCTGCAGCACCAAAGCAGAAAAAAGAGCTACAAGGTTGGGGAGATTGAAGAAATCCTATCAGAGTAGAACTGCATTAGCACAGTGCTGTGCCCAGATTAATTTAACTGAATTCCCAAGTGCCCACTTCTGCTCCTCTCTCCCTCAGTAGGAGCTCGGGGGTGTCTGTGCTGAGCTGCAATGCACTGACACGTGCACAGCTCTATCACTGTTGATGCAGAAGTGTTCACCTGCTCCAGCTGTGGGATACTGTGAGTTGCCAGGATTCCATTGTTGAACAGAGAAATGAGGGATGTCTCAAAGCTCTCCACAGAGGGGCTGAAGAGGATGCCAGTGATGTCTAGCTCAATGTCTGTTGCAAAGAGTGGATTCCTTTGAGGCCTGTGGTTGGAAGAGATAAGAAAGAACAGGGATGCTTTTTGAGAACATGATACACAACTGTATTGCTCTGGTGCTGATACTAAAATGCCTCCTGCACAGGGAAAGAAAGCAGAGGAGAAGAGAACTGTCTCATGTAGATGAAGATATAAAACACTGTGTTCTCAATTTAACAGTAAAGACACTGAAAACCCTTTTTTATCAAAGGTGAAGGAACCATCAATCATGACATATCAGAATCCCCAAAAGTCATAACCTTATCTTGAGAATTGGAGCTGCTTTACAGAAAAACTGCAGGTGCTCTTCAAACTAGGCATTCAGTATCTCCAATATTAGTGCATTAGTATTTCCCTAATATTAGGGAAATATTAGGGAAGTTATATTAGTATTTCCCAATCTTGCATGTGACCAGCATGGCTCAGGACCAGCTGAAGTCAGTGTCAAGACTTCCACTGATATAAAGGTGATAGGCCTCATGTGAGTGGCAGGGTTGTTTTTTTCTTTTCTTTTCTTCTGGCTTTTCATTTCTAAATGTTCCCTCTTTAATACCACAAAAAGTAAAAATCCTTAAATCAATACCCAATGGAATAAAATTTTAGGCACTGTGATAACCTAAATTTAGTATTCTTGACAGATCCCAGGCCAGATTCTAATTCTGAGGTTTCATCTAAGAATGGAATTAAGCAGACATGCTCCTGCTATTCTTCCTGGCATCCAGAAAAAATCTAGCAGCAACAATTTGCTCCCCCAAGAATGATGGAGGTGGCTGATCTTCAGAACAGTACATTGAAACAGCAGACCTTGGTTCTGATGGGCTGTTCCATATCACTAACAGCAGCTGGAAAGCTGTACTAACAGAGCAGCCAGCTCTGTGTCCTTCCTCCATACTCCAGGGGACATTTCAGGTGGAGGATTAGGGAAAACTGCCTAGCTTAAAGGCCCCATGCAGAGCAACGCTTGCTTGCAGACCACTAGTTAAAAAGACAACAGCACTACACTTCCCTGCTCTTTCCACCCCTTATTTTTCTTTCTTTCTTACATGTAGGGACTGTTGGTGATGTCATGTCCCCATTCCATGTCCTTTGGGCAATTCAGGACACTCTGGCAAGCATCCAGCACAAACTGGGTGAAGCTGATGAGTGAGTTCTGGACCAGGTACCGCAGAGAGTCCTGGAGCATGAACCTGATGCGCTCCATCAGCTTACACAGCCTGGACCTCTGGTAGGCATCCCAGTCACCCTCCTCCAGGTTGAACCACTTGTCTGCATCTCTAAGGCTGCTCTTAATCGCAGTCTTTATGGTATCAATCCAAGTATCCTTGAGAAACTCCTGAACCTAGGGCAAAGGAAAAAAGCAAGCTGAGTAATCCTCCGAGGGCTGATGGGAAAACAGTTTGGCAAGGTGAGCTACTAACTGGGGCTCTTGGACCTTTCTCTGCTGTGAAAGGAAACTCTCATCTCAGAGCTGTGGTAGTTAAAAGTAGCTCTCAAATCCCCCCCACACACATGTGGCATCTGAACCTGGTCATACATCTCCTGCACTGACAAAAACCCACAAAAAGAAAGCCTGATATTAAAAAGTGGGAGTGCTCTATTCTGTTTTATTCACAGTGTTTCCTTTTTGTTCTCTTTTCTATAGAGTGGAGCTGCCTGTGTCAGGGTCCCTCACAAAAAGTTGTGTAGACAGTATGATGAGCATATAAAGGACAGAATGTTTTCTTCTCTTGACAAGTGAGAAGAAAGAGCAGAAGAAGCCAAGGGCAGCAGTAGTTTGCAGTATTTTAATTTATTAAAATACCACCAAGTGTCACTTCTGCTCCACAGGCAGCTTGCTGTTTGTGTGTAATAAAAGAACCTTAGTCACCGAGTGGATGACAACACTGCCTAGCTGAAACAGCATGGGACTGGGAAGGACCAGCACATTCTCTGCCACTGATTTAGTGTGCAACCTTGTGCAAGCTACTCTGTGTGGCCACATCCAGGGTGCAATGTGCTGCCCTCAGTCAGAGGATGTGAAGATCCTCTGGTGGGAATTACCACAGAGCTGCAAATTTTTGTCCTACTCTGTCTATTGGCATTGCAAGCAGAGTAATTTAATTAAGTATATAAAGAACATAGAGTGTAGAAAAGCACTATCCCCATGAGTGTTTCGGGAGGAATCAAGGATCTTGTGCCTTGCAGCTGGATGGATGGGGAAATAAAGAAAAAGAAATAAAAGGAAAAAGAAAAAAAAAATAAACTTTTGAGTGCCAACCAGGACTCCTATTTGTATATAAAGCAGATGGAGGAAAGAGGGGCTGCAGCCCTATATGGCCACTTGTTTAATACATGACTAAGAGCATGGTCAGCATTGGCTGATCCTGGCCAGGGAACTATGACTTTCAGCCCATTCTTCCCATATCCCAATAATTTTTACAGGCACATGCAAATTCCTCCCTGCCCCAAACATGTCTCCTTTGAAAGCTCATCAGTTTCCAGAAAATCAATCTGCAGCTGCTGCATCTGTCTAACACACACTGACACCACTGCTGGCTGCTCCATGTGTTTATCCCTCACACCTCCTCTGCTCACCTCAGTGAAGGTCTGAGTCTGGATCTCTTCAAATTCCTCCAGAGAGACAAGTTTGGTTACAGTTGTGTTAAACAGAGACATGACAGCTGCCTTGTTGCACTCATCTTGTATCTGTGCAAGGAGATTGATGACTTCTGGGCTGGTCAGGAGGGAGACAAAGTTGAATTCTCTCTGTTGTTTACAAAAAGGATAGTCTGGGACAGAGACGAGCCCTAGCACCAAAAAAAAGAAATAGTGTCATTGCCTGCAACATCCATTTCAGCTTCTGTTTTTAGAGTACAGGTCCCTTTGGGAAGCACTTGTGAAAAGGACTCTGCTCTAATGCACAGGTGATATGATGCAGCAGCTTCAGCAGACGGCTGGATGAAAGAGAGAGTCTCTACTCTGCAGCACAGACCTTCAGCAGCCTCCCTTTAGGGACTGAGGTGCTCTCTTGGTACCTGAGCTTCCCAAGGCTTTGGCTCATGAAGTTTCCTTGAGAAAGAACATTGGAACTGAAGAAACTTCCCACGGAGGCTCCAAGGCACAGCTGAGTCATCTCATCTGTGAGAGGCCACTTGTGAAGCACCTCAAGGCCTTCCTGCCTTTGGAAGACTGAAATGCAGAAAATGTACTCCCCCCCACCATCTTTTACTGGGGGCATTTTCCTCCTGTTTGGGACTCTAAAGGAGCCTGAGCCCTCTTCCACACGTGAGGCATTTCCCAGCTGGGCACAGCAAAGGCAAGGCAGTCAGCCCCAGCACAGTGGGGGCTGTAAGCTAATCACACTGCCACACATTCGGTACCATTAAGGGTACACTTGCAGAGTTACTGTAGTTTAGCTGATGAATTCTAGTGTAGTATACTGAGGTAGCATGAACATGCAAATACACCCTAAAAAAGAGGAGACATATTCAAAAATCTCACATAATCTCCTGTTGCTGCCCCTTGTGAAATCTAATCATTACTACAAACCTGAGAGTTCCTACAGCAAACCATGAATCCTATCAAAGACAAGAGGTTACCACACTGAATGCAAGCTGCTTCACTGTGTCCCCTACCTTTCTGTGGTGCTTCCTTCTCCTCTTTGTCTGGCAGGGTAACATAAGAAAACATCTGGGGTTTGGAAGTGACGATTCTGTCAAAGCTGATCCTGTTCATGATGTGTTTATAGTCTAAGTTCACTTCTTTCTCCAGGCTTCTTATAGAGTCTGACATGCTGTTACAAGACACAGAAGCACTGAGAACCCATGGAGTTTGAGCACATGTATGTCTGTAGCTTTACTGGAAACTCCACCCCTCCCTCCCTCCCTCCAAAATCTGCTAACCCAGAAGCCCACCTACCACTGAGCACATCAGGAGAATTGTATAGACAATGAAGCAGTCAACAAAAGTATCAACTGGACTTTTAATGACAGAGGGAGGTATGGAGTGAGGATTAGGACTGCAGCCTTCATGTCATTTCAGTTCAAAGCAACACCTCCAGTAGGTAGAAACATTACAGGGGGAAGGAGAAATAACCACAAACTAAAGGAAGAAGCTGTCAGTTCTGGAAAAGTTGAGCTATCCAAGCTGGCCTCCTGCTGAATGCCTCTTGTTGTCCATTTTCTCAGCCAGAACACTCACATAAGTACAGAAACCCTGCTCCATTTGCCTTAGGAAATCATCACCCTTTACCTCAAGCAGGCAGAGTACTTTTTTTTATCCCTATATTTCTGCTCACAGAAACTAATTATTCTCCTACTTTCCAGTTCAGGCCAGCAGACCATGCAGCTCCTCACACCTTCCTATTTCTGAACAAGGCAATCAGTCACGGCTGATTCCCAGCAACACCAGCAGTGGCTCATGATTCATCAGCCCAGGGACATTTAAATACCTCCCCAATATGAACTGCATCACAAAGAGATACTCCATTATATCCAGGTGGAGATCTCCTGTTCTCTTTGCCTCCCTCTGAGCAGATCTTCTTTTGATTTGTTTTGGCAGCTATTAAGAGGCAGAAGGGTCACCAGCAAACAACAGCCAGGTCTCTGGAGACAGTGGGTGGTCGGTCTGCAGATCAGTACAGCAATGACTGATCTGTTCCTCAAAAGCACAGGGAGACAGCAAGGTCAGCCATGCCATTTTTGTCAACCTTCCTGCTGTTGAAAGCCACTTAACTGCAGGTGTAGGCATGGCTTGGTGGGTCTGCATATGGAACCTGCTTCAGATGGGAACACTGACAGATCACCCATCCTGTACATGTGTCCCTGGGACTGCCATCTGCCTACTTCTGATGCCACTCTGTGCAACAGAGTGGTGTGCCTGTGCACGGAATCGAAGGCAGGTGAGATCCATGGTCTGTGAGATGGCTGCTCAAGATCGGCCTCCACTGACACTTGTTTTGTAGCCCCATGAAGTCCCACAACGTTTATAGACTACAGGCTTGTAACTGTGTGTCTTTTCAGAGTGCAGCCAGGGCCCTTCTACATCCCAGTCAGCCTCTCCAGTAGAGAAACTGCTTGAGAGCTGCTCAGGGGGCAATTCAAGCTCAAGCAACACAGCCACACACGTTACAAGGCTGGCTCAGCAGAGAGGCAGAAGGCTCCCAGCCCCAGATCAATTTCCAGCAAGTGTTTATTCCAGTGTGCCGAAGGTGAATCCGGAGCCAGAGAGAGGGAACATGTGGTTTTTCTCAGTTATAGAGGGTCTCTGGTTTGTGGGTGGCACAGGGGGCAGGGGACAAGTGACCACAGGGAAGAGAGGAACAGGACACCAGGCCCCATGTCCAGTGGGGAAACAGGGAAAGGGGATGCCATGGGGTGGGTGATGGACTTGCCAAACCCAGAGAGAAGATTGCACAATGTCTGCAAGGATCCATGGGGGAGAAGCCTTCTTTACACCCGGGGTATCTTTAATCTTCACTTTTCCAGGGCAGGGCAGCTGGAAATTCCTTTAATGGCATGAGGGACTCCACAAAGGCTGAGGCCCCAGACATGCACACGACGCTTTACCTCCTCTCATCCTTGAGCCTGGGAGTCTGCACAGCCAGGCGCTTCATCCTCTGCAGGCTTTTCTCATTGATGGCATCCTGCCCCTCCGTGGGCATGCAGTCCACGTACAGGTGGTACATCAGCAGCCCCTGCGTCTTCTTGCGCAGGCTGTCGGCGGCGGCCACACGCTCCGCAAACACCTGCGGGTCCTCCGCCAGGAACTGCAGGCAAACCCGTGGCACCCAGTACTGACACGGCAACAACGGAGCTCTTCCTGGGAAATAAAAGTACAGATTACCAGGTGTCGGAGTCCAGGGCATCCCTCTGGGCACCCTGGAAGGTCACAGACCTCGGCAGAGACCTGAGCAAGAGAGTTTGAATCCTGGACAGGGGGGTCTGTCCAGGGGTGTTGCCTGGTACAGAGCCCAGGAAGACAGGCTTTGACTTTAGTCCATGGAAAAAGCTTCCAACATTGAGAGAAGAATTACAAGTCACAAAGGTGTGACAGACAGTAGTGTAGCTAATCATCAGGTGGAAAATTTTGTAGTTTTGGGATTCTTAGAATGGAGGTGATTGGGGGACAAGATGGAGATTTTAGGGCGGTGCCCTGGGTTCTTCTTGTTCTCCCTTGGCATCCATCTTCTGCAGTGACAGTGGCACGAAGTAGTTTAAGAAGATTGGATCAGAGTAGAGATGACCTTTTTAGTATAGGTAATAGGCATTGGCAGGGAATTGTAAACAACAGACACGTAACTATCTGTATAAGAGGCAGTGACCTCCCATCACGGGGGGAGTCGCCGTGTCCGAGCTGCTGTGAACACTTCAGCCAGGTACAGAGAAATTTGTAAGATAAGAAATAACAAACACGTGAGAAACCAAGAAACAACAAGACCTTGAAGACTCCAGTTCATTCTCATGCCGACTCAAAGCCTTCAGAGGGCAAAAAAGACTCACTTGAATCACTACCCAAACCAGCACCTGAATCTCGGGTGAGAGAAAACCAAACCCCGAGAACCAGGGTCTGCGGGGAAAATAAATCTCAGAATGGCCTGCAGCGCTGACAGCAGATTTTTGACAGACAAGATAATTGGGCTGCTTGCAGGAGATCAAAATGAGGGATCAAAGCTGAGGACAGCAAGAGATAAGGAGCATCTCCAAACCTCTCAAGAGAAGGGTACTTCATTTTCATCTGTATACATTCCCTTTCAAAATGGCATTGACTCAGAAAGACCAACATTTTACTTTTCTTGAATGCAGGGAGGATGGGAGAAGGAATTAAAAAAAAGGTGTGTCCAAAGGGAAAAACTCAAACGGGGTCAAATTAAGATGTGGAGTTCTCTTCCCTGGAGGTTTTTGCAGACAAGTTAAACGGACACATATCAAGAGAGATAACAGTGAAAGGGATTAAATGATTTCTTGGTGTCCTTCCCATCTCCAGCTAGGACAAGCATGGGTAATGAATTGGCTCCCAGACTATGACAGGTCCCAAAACACCTTATTTGAAACACACCTTCTGGAGTTACTCCTCCATTGAGAATGGGTCTCCCTTCTTCATCACGCACCAGACCTTTCTTTTCTGTTTTATGGACTAAGTAGAGCTCTGTCTCCTTGTCATAATCCAGAATACCAACATCAATCCACTTGTAGATCAACTTGTGGTTTTTGGGGTCCTCTGAGGGAGCCAAGGATTAAAATAGGGTTAGTTCATTCTCTTGGAGGCTACAGCAAATGGACTTTCCTGATCTGAATGGTGATGCCACATCAAATCCATTTGCTCATTTGAATCTCAATCAATCTCACAGAGTTTCTGCTGTGAGCAATTAAATAATGAACTTAGGTCTTACAGCTTACAGAGTTTTCAATGTTTTGCACACACCAGACAGATATGTATCTATACTGATATCAATATTGACACAGGTTGGGACAGCATTATGCTGTCCATTCAACCTGAGGAGTGATCAGGTGTGGTGTCCCCAAAGACAGCTGCAAGCAGAACTCAGCCATCACATGCTGGCTGCCCCAGGATACACAGAGCTTATGTTTTATGCTTCAGTTTTGCAGACAGTCAAGCCTCTGGAGGCTGCTGCAGAGCTGCAGATGCCAGTTCCCATGCTTTAAAGCCACTCCAGATGTGTTAATATGAGCTGCAGCCACAGCTGGACATCAGTACAACTGTACCTAGTAATGCCTTCTTATTGAGAAAGGCTTCAAATGATGGGAAAACAATGTCCACGTCACTTAATTTGGCCCAGGCTAACAACTTACTACTGTAGTCTGAACTCATCTTCTGATCCTGCACTTGCAGTGAAATCCAGGCAGAACACACTGTGTGCAAGTGTGTTCTAACTCCATGAAGACAGCTACACACCAATAAACGGAAATTTTGTCTGTGCTGACAGAAAGTCAAAAGGCAAAGGCAACTTTTAAAAGAGTGGAAATGGTCCAGGGCAGGACTGGCAGTCAGTGAGATCTCTGGTCTCTTGCTCTGACTGTCTGAGCCTGGTCAAAATGAGATATGGCTTTTCAGGTATTCAGAGCTACAATCATCAGAATCTGCTTGTTCTCTTCTACTAAAAGGGCCTATAACTGTTATAACTGTTATTGCTTGAGCAATAACTGATTCAAGTTTTACCATGTCCAAGTACATCATCTGTAGGTAAAAGTGCTTTTCCAGGCACTGGCTTTCTATCTGAACATCCCGGCTCCAGTCCTAGTGAGAGCCACTCTTCTGGGGTTCGACAGTCAAATTCATCATTGTCAAATACCTAAAAATCAAGGACATGAGTGAAATTAAGATTTCAGGACTTCAGAAACAAGACAACAGCCAATAAAAAATTTCATGAGAGGAAAACATTAACATGCAGTTCCTAACTGGGCTACAAAATATGGAAATGAGTCCAGGTGCAAAAGCTGTGCTGATCTTTGGTCAACAATTTTCTCCCAAACAGCAGCATCTGTACCTCCAGCCCTTTTCTAGGGAGAACAGACCAACACCTGGAGAGGTTTCCTGCAGCAATACTGCTGACTACCGCATTCAGAAGGAAACATGAGACATCTTTCCTTTGGACACACAAAGGCCAGTGAAGAGCACTCTCAAGGACTATTAGTTTTGACAGAAGTTGTGGGCACCCTGAAGAAGATGCTCAGCATCATGTAGACACCCTTCAGTGCCTGAGCCAGCTCCAAAGCATTTCCTTGTTTTGTTGCTTGTTATGCCAATACCAGCTACGTGTCCTCAGAAACCTCCTGTGGTATAAGCAATGAGACAGATCACAAGCACCAAACATCCTCTCTTACCTGTAATGGGAGGTAGATGGGAAACACAGTATCTTTTGTCTCCTCAATAGGTGGGATATTGTCAGGGTCATAGTGCCTTGGCATCAGCTGGTTGGAGTCTATCCCCTTGCTGGCCAAGAGCTCAGCAATATCAAAACTGAGATACAGCCGTCTCTTCCTGGTTTACATCAGAAGAGGAAATAACTACTTAATGTGCCTATAAGCATTCCCATGCCTGCGACTCCACTTTTTTACTGTGCACCTCTATCACTAAAACCATTTCTAGTACACATTGCATCCATGTCTATTTATTCATTTATAGCACAAAATAATTCAGTGGAAGTGACCTAGAATGATCAGTTACTCCAGTCTATAAATTATATACATGCACTACTGTACTAATACATTATAGAGCATACACAAAACCAGACATTAAAAAAAGAATGATAAAAAGATGACATAAACGCTATTTTAAAACAATGATTTCTTCCCATGTCCCAGTGAATTGCCTTTTGCACCCTCTGCAATGCATGCACGCCCCACTTTGGAGACCATTGCCTTACAGCATAAGGTTTTCTAAAGGATTTTTGACATGCTATGTCTTGAAAGCAAAAGTCAACATCCTAATCTGCTGTGTCCATTCCACATTCCAATGATGCCTCTAGCCATCTTCTGGTTACTTACCTCTCTACTTCAACCTTCCGAGGGTTTTGCCCTGGAACCCGTTTGAAAGGCAACTGCACTTTGGGATTAAATGATTGTACAGGGAAATCTGACTCAGTGAGGTCCTCAGTGGACGGTCCAACCACTTGCTTATCCAGGAGACCTTTTAAGTTCCCATGTGTCTTGAATTTTGAGGCTAAGAGACAAAGAGAAACACATCTGAAATCACCAGGCACCCCTTTGCTTTGCATTCACACACAAAGGAAGACTGCTGTCTACTGGGTAGTCTGCAGAAGTCACTCCACTAGATTTGTAAGAGAAATCAAGCAGACATCAAATTAGAAACAGAAAGAAAGATCTTTTTTCCTCGTGAAAATATGTGATTATGGTTTTTCAGTATCAAAGTGATGGCATAGAAGAAACCTCCACTGAGAATTACTGTCATGTAGATTTTTGGGAGCCAGGGCACTGACCTGGCTCTAAGGAGCTCTGTTTTGTTTCCAGCTTTGCTACAGACTCTCTACATGATAATAGGCATGTTACTGTCTCTAGTGCACAGCTTCCATCACCCTCAGAAAGGGATGGGACCCCCCTGCCTCTCTGGGGGGCCCTGAGACCAAGAGTCAGTCATAGCTGGGAGGAACTTAGTCAAGGTGGTGATAAAGGATTTAGTAATATTACAGGGGAAAAGAAGCTGCAGGTCACCTTTGAAGGTGGTCTTTGCTTCCTGAAGTGCCTATTCACACCCTGGGACAAACCACTCTCTTCTCAGCTTTTGCTCAATCAAACCACCCACTCACATCAGCGATGGTGTGAGAAAAAAATTGAGTTAAACAGCCAACAATCTCACCATTTGGCAAAACTTTTCAACAGAAATTTGGACTAAGCAAAAAGTACGTATTTCCAAGAACTGGCATAAATTAAACCATGTCATTTACCCCATAAATAAACCAAACTGTTTATGTTGCTAAACAAGTGGCAAATAATAGAACAGCAGCAAACTGGGAATTTGAAGCTTAACCTAAATTAAGTAATTGCATGCAAGCTTTAAAAAGCACTATTCCCTAGACAGAGCTAAGCATTGAACTAAAAATAGATTTTAGTGGAGTGAAAGATTTTCCTTTGATGAACTTTCACACTGCATCAAGGAGAAACTTAAGGTTCTGGTTTGGAATTGGGCATTTTGAATGTCAAGCTTTGAACCCAATTGTTCACCATGTCATATGTGCTTCTGGAGTCATGGATGTGACCCTTAATTTCAAAGCAATTTTGCAGAACAGCCAATAATAACGCTAAATGTTTCAGGATGGTTAGGTACAGGAAGGGTCCTCTAAGAGGTCATTCTCTTGTCCTTCTTAAATGGTCCTTGACTCAACCCTTGTAGCTCTACATTGTCTGCTCAGAGATTAAAGGACACAGCCACTAACTGGTTCTGCCTCCCTCGGGAAGGGCAGCCAGCCTGGCATGAATGTGCTCTTAAACACTTGCATGGTCCATAATGTAATTTTGAGGAATCCTTAGAATGCAGCTCTTTAGCCTCATGCACATCTCTTGCTTGGGGTCTTTACAGAATGGTCCTGATTTGTATTTGTTGCCAAGGAGCACAGCTGTTCCAATTTAGTCACTTCATTGTTGCCAAATCCACGGCACCATCCATTATGGCACTTTGTGCACTATCAACTATTTATGTCAATACTTAGTGTTTCATTTGCATTTACATTTCCAACCTGATGGCTTCTTCCCCCTTGAAGAAACAGCAGATCATAAATAGAGTTCTGTCTCCACTTGTTAAAGATGAGTCTAGCTTGTCAAGATTCACTTGAGGAAGCAGTCATTTGTCCTCACTCATGAAAATAAATGTCACATCTAAGCACAGGAGGGTGGTATATACAGTTCCCATCTTTCTCTAAAATCCTCTCACACACACACTTTCTTCCCACCCACTGCCAGTCTATGATCCATATCCCCAGGAGTGCTTTAGGGGCCAGGAGAGTGTTAGCAAACCTTCAACCATTCTCTGTTCCTATATTTGAGCATCCATGACACAAGTTTTTGTAAGCAGGTGGCACCAGCAGCTCTGTACACACAGAGAGCCCTTGCATCTAGGGAGACAATCTGCTCTGAGGTGCAGGTGGGTGCAGAATAAATAAATGAGGGAAGACCATGATTTTGGCTATACCTAAATCCTGAATACAGCTTTCACAGGCAGGTCCCATTTCTGGGCTTGTCATATGCAGGTCTAGCAGTTTGACTTGATGATCCTTGTGGGTCCCTTCAATTCAGGGATTCAATTCAATTCTATGATTTTCATAGGAAAGGGACACTGCTGGCTCCATGCACAGTAAGAGCACATGCAAATTCAGTGTTCTCCTGGCAGCAGGACCAGAACTCCCACAGGCACAACCAGCACAGTCCACCCTGAACCCTGGGGGAAGTAGATATATCCAGGAGAAAAGGAAGCATGGTTTTACCACCCACTCAGATCACTTTGCTGCACTCCTAAATGAAACTCACTTT
This sequence comes from Trochalopteron elliotii, assembly GCA_024734555.1. Lineage (NCBI taxonomy): Eukaryota > Metazoa > Chordata > Aves > Passeriformes > Leiothrichidae > Trochalopteron > Trochalopteron elliotii. Next base: position 586,315 of record JANPWX010000277.1, on the reverse strand, counting down.
TCACGGGATATTCAAGCAGCTCAGCACCATTGCTGAGCACTGAAAATGAAAGCAGAGCATGAACCCAGAGGCAGCAGCCTAATTCCCAGCATAGGCAACCTTATAGGGTATCCCACTGTGGGCAACCTTTACAGTTATGGCCCAGTTTCCTGCCTCACCTTGTTCCCTCTCAGTGTATTTACCTTGAGGGGTGTGGGGTTCCTTGTCTGCCTGGTTCACCAAAGACTGGGACACGTGGGGGCCAGCAGAAGCACCCTGCAATGAGATGGAAGTGTCAGAGCACAGTCGTGGCATAGTGTGAGTAGGGATCATAGAGGTACAGAGGGAAAGTGTGACTGTAAGACTGTCTTTACCAGATCTTTAGGGACAACTGAGACTGTGAGTACTGCTCAGAAAAGGCTCAGAGACACAAATACCTGAAAAGTTCAGCCCAATGCACTGGGGCAGGGGATCTCCTAGCTGCATGTGGCCTGATGTCAGCTTAGGATGTTTACTGGGGGCTGATTAGGCAGCCAGTCATTAGGGTTTTATTAACAAATATCACCTACAGTCACAACCACAAGCCTGCCCTGCCATACTGGCATCCCAAACCCAGGCAATTATGACAGTGCTGTCACTGGCTACGGGGGAAGGCAGCACAACTCTGACCAGGATGAGCCTCACAGCTCCACTTTGTAAAGGTCAAGGTCTTGCACAAAGGCCTCTGAGCAAAGGATGGGTTAGGACCTGGGGTAAAACCTATATATGTCCACACCAGCTGTACCATCAGTCTTTTCCTTTCAGGACACTGCTGGAGAAAGGACTGCTCTTTGCACTTACCCTTGAACTCCTGGAGGCTCCTGGAGCATGGACATCAGCAGAAGCCTGGTTGCTGGTGCTGGGACGGCTCCTACCCAGAAAATTGCTTAATTCCTTCCTTGCTTTCTCCATCTTCTCAGGAGAACAATGCTGTGACGTAACCCTGGGCTTACTATGAGTGGAAAGACATTGAGTCTGTCACACACTGTATCCTTGGCACTCCTCCACACCCTCCCACAGTGCTGGATATCCTTGACTTGCTACGATGAGTGCCTAACATGGAAGGTTCGATCTCCTGATTTGATACCAACTGCTGCATTCATGGCCTGGGGGCCATCAGACTCACGTGGCTGCCTCAATGGCTCACTAACCCTGGAGAAAGAGATCACTTTATTATTCCAGATGGGTTTTGGAGTGGGAAAACCAGCAGTATACACAAGAAAAGCTGCTTTCCTTAAGCAGCAGGGGCTTCCCGGATCTGTGGCAGCATTCAAAAGGCTGCCAGGAGAATTTGAGTAAACTGGGACTACAAGAGAAATACTACTTCTGCTGCACCCAAATCCCTTAAAAACCTTGCCACACCTGGCTCCAGTGGGAGAAGGCTACAGCCTAGGACACCAACACAGTTACTCCCAGGTGTAAGTCTGCCTCTTTCATTTAAATAATTCATGACAGATGGTTAAGCGTTGCCTAACACATTAAAATACAGCCAGAAGCTCCTCTCTTTCTCCTCCTGCAGGGGATATTTTTGCTCAGCTCACAAATGATTTCTGCCCTTCCACCTTGGGAGATACAAGTCCAGGCAAATATCACAGCTGTACAACTTTATCTTATAAAAACCTTTGTGCACTGAGAGATACCAACTAAGAACAGTTCTCAGACTTCTGGCAAGAGGATAATGCAACCCTTGATTTTTGGCTTCTCTAAACACAGAGATGACTATTGTAACTAATTAGAACAGCTAAAGTGACACAAACCCCTCCTGCCTGCACATGCATGCACTGATATAATGATGTACACATACCTGTGTAGTTTATTCCTGTAAATTATGGGTCAAAGCTCTCCATGGTGTCTCTCTGAGGCCAATACAACTTACTGATCAATTCCTGCTCAGGGCTAGACCTAGACTCCTCATCCAGCCTTACTTGACTAGTGGTTTGTTTCCTGCACTCTTGCTAGGACTCTTCTTACTTCTGATAGCCAAGCCTCTGCAGCAGGAGTCTTGCAGCTTCCCACAGCTAAGTGCTGGAAAGACCTTGCCTGGTCTTGAAGGCCACAGATGGCACAGTACTTGAATGGAGTCTCATCCTGACCTGGAAAAAATGCCACAGGATCCCTTCCTGCCATGCCCTCTCTGCTCTGCTCTAGAATGGAGTGAAAACTCTGCTCACCCTATACTCTTAGATGAGAGAGGGCAATCTTCTCAAAATTTCACCTTGCTGCCTGTCGGTGAGAATGAATCGGGTACAGCAGAGCAGGCATTACATGCATGCTGGAGATAAGAGGGAATAACTGTGCTGGTTTATTACTGCAGGTTCAAGCCAGTGCACAATTTTGAGAGGTTGAATCAAAAAAGAAATCAGATAATAAATCAAGGTTACCATGATGCGAATCTTTTAAGTGAAATAGAGTAAACGAACAGATTGGAAAGACCTGGGAGATGAGATCAATAATACCCCCTCCCCTCCTTCAAGCTAGAAAATCTCAAATCTCTCTCCTCTCAGCTTTGCTTTGGCATGGCAACTGAAACCTCACACCCTGAAGAATGAATTTTCCATGGAGGATTTTGTTTTTATTAGCTATTTTATGCTCTGGCCATATCTATTTTAGCAGCCCAGCAGGACTGATTGGAATCAGCCAAGATCCAAGGATTCCTGATGAATCACTGCTGGACTCTTTTGTGCCTGCTGCACTGGCTCGGAGCACAGCAGCAAGGCGGAACGACCCTGCCGTGCCTCTCCTGATGTGTCACCTGAGCATCCTTTCCTTGGGAGCAGGGCCAACGTGCCAACGTGGCTTGCTGGACCTTTGCCTCTTACCACCAGAATCCTAAAACCATCCAATTAAAGACGCCAGCTCCAAGACACAAGGTTCATCCAAACCTTTAGTTGGGGTGAGTGACTGAACCCCTTCCCAATTTAGCAGGACTGGCAATCTCTGCCTAGAACCAAAATAATGTGGCTGCAGCCCATGATGGACAGATTTCCATGATTGGGGAAAAGTGTACCAAGCCAGCCCACAGCAGGCCTAATTCTTTGCTACTTTGCTCGCTGTGTACTCACTCACACCTCTGTAAAGTCCATCCTGAGCACTTATATCAAAATAAAACCAACCCCTACTCAGTGTCCAGATCAGAAACATCTGTCATGCTCTCCCAGCTGCACAGAGGGAAGGTCCCTGTGTTTGCAATTGCAAAAAACCCTGACACACACCACTTAAAATAAAGAGCCAAACCAGGCATCCAAAGCTTTCCCAGCAATTCCCCAAACAAATCAGTAAAACAGCTAGTCTGAGAGCACTAAAGCTGATGTGGATATGGGAGAACTGCTAAGCACAAAGGGAATCCTCCTCTCCTGACACCCCAGCTGCTGGGATGTGTCTGGGTTTTCCAACAAGGAGGTTTCCCAGAGCGTGGTGGGGAGCTCGTTTCAGTGCTAACCTCCAGCTAGGTGGTTTGGCTGGTCCCATCCACCTCTCAGGAATGGTCCCCAGGCTCCAAAGATGAGAAGAGACCCTCTCCCTTTTACTCAGCCTAACTGCTGAGCCAAGAAGTTTACTGCAGAGCAGTTTCCTCTCTCCAAGCTTCCAACACCAGCTGCCTTTCCACACTCCTGCAAGAATGCACAGCATGCAGATCTAGGGCTGCCCTCCCCTCCCTCCATCCAGGGGTGATCCCAGACCCTCACCTCTGGGCAGCAGAGCTTGTCATGGATTGCCAGGGAGAGAACACCTTCCATCCTGCAGCGAGCACACAATGGCAGTTCAAGCTTTCAGCCAGCTCAGCTACAGCAATTGCTGATGGTACCACATAGCTTGTGCTCAAGGATTCCTTGGCTGTCCAAGGGACCCTGAAGAAGAGCAGTGAAAGTCCCCAGTGCCCTGTCACACTCTGGGGGCAGGAGGCTGGATACACAGCCACATTCACAACCTTCAATCCTTTCCTACTTGGAGCACTTTCCTCAGGACTGAAGCTCTCCTTAGACAAGGAGAGGCACAGAGGTGGAGGAAATAGGAGTCCAGCTCATTGCAAGTGACATGTCTTCCTGAAATCAGCTTCTCTGCCCTCCTCAGGAACCCTTCTCCCCTCCTTGCACACCTGGGAGCATCTTCCTGTTCTTCGCTGGCAAACATCTGGCTGGCACCAGGCTGTCCCAGCTTTAGCTATAAAACCTTTTCCTGACTGCTGAGATACCTATTCTCTGCATTAGTTTAGTCATGCTCCCTCACACCTGAAAAGCGTGTTTCCTAGATATACCAGGTACAATGTATTATGCTAAATTGAACTATTCAAAGTAAAAGCATATTCTTATGGCACTGCTGACACAACATTAACTACAGCATCTTTGTGTCATTGTGGCAAAACTATAATTACAATTTCTCGGTAAATCCAGGCTTTACACATCCAAGAAGTCAAACTCCCACGTGTCTTGCTCAACGTCTGGTACGAGCTTTTTGATCTGTTGCCTCTACTTCAATTCTTTGATCCAAAGCTTTGACAAAATGGGACTCTTTTCTTTCAAATAAGGTTTAAAATGGCTAAAAATTGCAACAGAACTAGAGAATAGCACTTTAAATATCATCTAACCCCTAAGCAAAACTGCAGATTGAAATCTAGTATTTATCTAAAATCTATTTATCTGTGCATAGACAGAACTCCAGCTACTAGACCATCTGGACACCAACATGCAGAAATTCCCTCTTTCTATAATTTAAGCCATACAATATAAGCTCAGACAAGGTGATGCCGTCTCAACAAACTGCTTTAAACATTACCCCGTACTTCAAATCCCTTCTACTTTAAAAAGAGAGTCGAAGGTAATTTCGAGTTTTATAGCAGCCCATTCCCTCCGACAATTCGCAGAGTTTTAAAATTGATTTTCCTCTGGGTTTTTAAATGCATTCTTTTCTCCACGGGGAAGCACCACGCCAGCACCGCCCGGACCGGGGGGAGCAGCGCAGGCGGGTGGCGGCCGGTGGTGCTCGTTACGCCCGGGGCTCAGCGGCACGGCCCGGGGTTACAGCCACGGTGGGCGCCGCAGGACACCCGCCGAGCATTGACACCGTGACTCCAACAAGGTTTGTGTCATTTTTGAAGCACAACACGGATGAAACAAACGCTGCTGTCGGTTTCAGTTCTGAAAGACCCCGGGGTGCGGGAGGAGCAGCGCAGGGGCTGTTAACGTGCGACGTGTGGGGATGGGGCAGCGCCAGGAGCAGCGCCCACCCTGTGCACCAGCGGCGGGGGACACCCCGCTCCCAACGCTCCAAGGAATCCCGGCCCTGCCCGCCACTTCCAGTGCCCTGAAAACACGAGGGGACTCCCTCACGATTCTCACCTGCGCGCCCGCCCTCCCGGCCCAGCCCGGCGGGACCTGCCCCAGCCCCCGAGCCCCTCCTCGGAGCCCGCAGTCCCAGCCCCGCTCCGGGGGCCGGCGGGGCCCTGATTTGAGTTGCTACCACTAACAGGC
>JANPWX010000277.1:547697-580485 GCA_024734555.1 Trochalopteron elliotii | reverse complement strand
ATGGGGGACTACTGGCCCTGGAGAGCAAGTCATCCCTGCAGAAGGAAAAATGGCATTGAGTCCTGTTGAACAGGCCCCAACAAGCTGGTCCCCCACAGAGGGAATGGTGGGGAAGGGACAAGCAGTGCCAGCCCTGCGGGGGAGTAAGGAAGAACAGGTTTGGATTATTTTGGGGGAGAGGACGGAGGTGGAAAAGCAGAGAGGAAAAGATTTAAAGAGAAAAACCCCAAGCCATAAGAGATCTACTGTGAAGGAGTATAAAGGGCAGAGGAGGAGGAGGAAAGGATGAACCAGGAGATGAGTGGAGGCTCCTGCAGGAGGAGAGCTGTGCCAAGTGGGTGGCAGGGGCTGCTTTGTAGCTCTTTTGAGCCCCCCAATGCCTGCTGGCCTGGCTGACAGTAAGTCCTGCTGCTTCCCAGCTGTGCACTTGGGAGAGGAGCAAGTCCTAGAAAGCAGGGCCAGAGGAGCAGTTCAACACAGCTGGCAGGCTGGCACAAGGGGTGCCCACTAGGCCTTATGTGGGGCAGAGAGTTAGGCAAAGAGGCACCAGGATGGGGGGCATGCCATGAGGAGGCAGCAGAGCCCAGGCCAAGAACACTGGTTCTTCTCCCTGCCTGGGTATCTGCCAGGAGTAAAGGGCCTGGTAGTTAAGTGTGGTGATGCATTTGTGCCATTGAAAAATTTGCAAGTGAGAGGATGTGAGGTTTGGACAGAGAAAGGTGGGGCAGGCAGAGCCTCAGAGAAGAAACACAAGCTTCTCCAGATAAGCAAGTTCCCTCACAGCAATGCTCAGCTGCTGCCAAGGTGTTCAGATGGATCAGCCCCATGCAGCAAGGGAGTCTCTGGGTGGATTTGCACTCCATGCTGAACTGCTCCCAGCCCCACTGAAAGCAGCAGATGCTGGAGAAACTCCCAGGTGTATGTCCTCTGTCATATTGCTGGCCTCATCGTTTTACTTAAGTAAGGAGCACTGCTGGCTTGCCTCAATTATGTTTGATATAATTACAGCTCTTGCTGGAGTTCCCTGGAGTCACATCCCAGATGGCTTCTCTGATTGAGAGGAAACAATGGTGGAGCCCCGTTGCCCTTTGCGTAGGAAAATGCATCCGTTTCATGCTGGCTTCACCCCCCTTGCAGTGGGCTGGGATTCACAGCAGGTCTTGCTCTTCCTGTGGTCAGCTGGGCTTCATTTTGGACCAGGCTTTCAAAGTTCACCACATAACGCTTCAGCAAGTCAGGAGGTGAAAGCCCCACTGATTTGACTGGCTGGGCCTTCACAAACCCACCAGGCCAGAACAGAAAGCAAACAAGTGTGTGAGCCACCTGCTCTCCATGTGCTGCCATGTCTGATCCATTCCCTGGCCTGCCTTCTAAAGGCCTTTCTGGTTCTCCAGAGCCTTGCTCCCAGCTGTTGTAGGAGGATGTGCTGGCACTTTGTCCTGCTTCCATGGGTGCTCCTTTAGCTCAGGAAGACCAGGCAGGGGAATGTGTTACCCACCCATTTGCAAAGGGCAGGTTCAAAGTGGCAGTGGTGATGGTTGGAACAGCTGAATCTCTGTGCTTTCACCTTCTTGTATCAGTCTGAGCTGAGATCCTGTCCCCAGCTGGGCCAGGACAAAAAGTTTAGTGTTACCTTTCTCCTGACAGCTCTTCTTAGTGCTCCTTTTCTACTATGGGCTCTTTTGAGGCCACAGATGCTGAGTTCCCAAGAAAACAGTTCTCCAAGAAGACGTCCTGAGTCCCTGCTGAAACACACTGGTCAGTGACTTTAGTGCAAGGCTGTTTTGGGAGAAGGAATACACCATTCTGCCTGTCTCCCATCACACCACTGGAGTGAAAGCATGAGCAAAGGTTAGCAGAGTCTGGACTCACAGAGAGGGAGAGAGCTCTCCTTTCACACAGTTACTAGACATGAGAATCAAACCAGTTTCAGTAGGTTAAGATGTGAGCTGGCACTGGAAAGAAGAAATATGTGAAACATGCTAGTTGCCTATTCTGTCTCTGAGGCTCTTTTCTGACTGAAGAGCCCAGCTTTTCTTGTATATGGTCTGAGCTGTTAGAGCCGCTTTTCCTGCTCTGCTCTTTCTTTTCACTCATTTGGCTCTCCTGCATCTATCTCAATCCAATAGCCCAGAAAACCCCATGTTGCACCAAAACTTGCTTCTACATAGCACAGCCTTCCCTTAGTTATGGGAGGAAGAATAAAATAGCAAAAATCCCGACTTCTGTGGACCTTGGAGATGATGTGCTGGTTGTTTTGTTCCATCGCTTGCACCTACCCCCCTACCGTGGGTGGCAGGCCCCATCAGATTTAGCAGTGTTTCCATACCCACCCCACACACATTTTGCTGAAGGTGTAAATGATCTTTAAAGCACAAAGGCCACTAGAGAATAAGGCCCTAGATTTCTCTGTCTCCACACCTACATGTGTTCCCACACACAAGATACAGCATTAATCTAGAGTCAAACACCACATGTAGACAATGTTAACAGTACATTTGACAGAAAGTCCTCAGATCAAACCCCAAGACACAAAACCCTGAGAAAGTCATAAAGCAGGGAGAGTCAGGACAAGATCTGTCTTCTTGTTGCCTCAGCACTTCTCCTGAAGGGGCAGGTTGATTCTGGGGAGGTGATATCAAGCCAGATTATATTCCTGTTGCTTTCAACAGCTCTTGATGCAATGCTTGAATTCAGTCAGGCTGGGACCAGTGAACAGTTTGTACCTGCAAGTGCTGTACTTTCCAGTTTTTGCTTCAGAAAGTGAATGACGCTTTGACTCCAATAGTGACATTCTTGTTAATTAACTTTATCCTTCATCTCCACCACTGTGCCACAGTACAGCATCTCCCCAGTTTGTTTCTCACATTGGGGATCACACCATTAACCCAGCCAGAAGGCTTCCCCAGGGAATTTACAGGCAGAGGTTACTGCCTCAAGAAAGACACACAAAAAGCATGAAGGAGGAAGGAGGAAGATGACAGTGAGTATTACCAGGGCCAAGCTTGAGCAGGCAGGGAGCAATGGGGATGGAGAAGGTTAACAAGCCTCAGTGATGAGACCTCAGCAGTGGTGGGCAGAGGAGCTTGCAGTAGCCATTTCCACACAATTGGTTCAGCTGATTTGGCCAAAACTGCCTTAAATACAAAGCAGTTGTTTTCCATGGGACTGCTGATAGAAAGTGTGTCAGCCAGCAAGCTCCCAGTAAGTTGGGAGATTTTTCCAAGAAGAGCCCATATGTACTTTATAGGCACCTTGATTCCAGGGAGAGTTAGTGGCAGAGGTGCTCCCAAGTGTCCCACCTTCTGGCTCCCAAATTCCTTGGAGCTAGACCCTTAAATTCCTCAGAAGTCCCAACAGATCAATGGCCAGATTTCCTGCAGATGACAGATCATCTGTCAGAACATTCGCAGGAGGTTTGGAGCTCTGTAGCTCCACAGCAAATCTGGTGCAGCTACTTCCCCATTACTTGCCTCCTTATAGAAAGGCTGGAAAATTTCCCTGAAGCTTCCAGAGGAACTTCAAACTTTTCATGAGAGACAGAGGCATCTTGGCTCCCTACCACAAGAGAACTTGCTGGGGGCTGTGGAGAGTTCTGGTTCAAGTCTGTGGTCTGACAGACCATCAAGCTCAATGTTAAATCTCCTCTCAGCAGGTAAATGTTGAAATGATCTGGCTTTGAACAAAAATTCCAGTCTTTGCTGACAAACAGCAACAGACTCCTGTGAAAAGCCTTTCTTTTAACCAACTGGCATCTGATCAAGGAATCCCCAACCTGTTCAGATTTTCCCACTGGAAAGCATGTGCCAAAAGCTGGAATAGATCATCATGTGAACACTGCTGTTTCACATGCTGTACAGAACAGAGCCTGAGCCAGCAGGCTGAACAGAGCAGCAAAACCAATGCATGTCTTTGCACCATGAGAGGACAACCTAACATTTTTTGATTTAAAATGGCTTCAAAACAGAGTTTCTTGAACTAGTTCATCAGCTGATTTATTGCACCAGGTGCTAGCCTGACTTCCTGCCATCATTGACACATTGCTGTCAGTAGTTGGGCATTCATACCATTTGTCTGGCTGGTCCATCTACTCTTGAAGTACCTCTCACTTGGCAGGGAATATTCTCCATAAATTGCTCTTTTAAATACAAGAAACTATTTTAAACTGTTGGTGGAAAGCGAACAAAAAACCAGAAACAAACAACCAACCTCCCTTGCAAACAAACAAACGAACAAAAAAAACCCCAAAAACAAGAATAAAACCCTGAAGAGAGTTTTTTGCTATTTTCCATCATATTTTTGTATTCAACTGGTAATTGTGGCAATGTAAATATGAATGCAGATATGAAACCCGGAGGAGAGTGAGAGCAGAGTTTGGGTGTGACCTTCCCTTGCCTCTCAGCCTGCCTGCCCCACACCCAGTGTAAAGGGAATTCCTGGTGTGTCCATCCTGCAGAGCTGGTGACATTTCTGGGTATCCCAGTGGGAAGGAGATTCCTGAACCTTAAGGCTGAGCTTCTTCTGCCCAAAGAAATTGTTACCTGCTTAGTGAGTGCTAATCCTTTGCCTCAGTACAGGGAGCAGAGCTCAGAGAAGGCAAAAACTGAAGAAATATGTGGTTGTGGCATTGCTGAGAGGAACTGGGCAACCAAGTGAGAGGAATTATAGCTTCCAAATATGTACCGACATCCTGCTAATTCCCAGATCTCCCCCTACTCCCTCCTCTGCTGACGTTCCAGTCCCCAATTCAATACCTGCCAGGTCCTTTTAGAGAGCTGACATTTCCATTCCTGACATTTTCTGCAGCTCCATCTGGGAATTAATGTCCGGATATTAGCAGCGATGGGGCCGTTTATCATAATTAGTCTCATGAAGCTACTAAGCATCCAACTATTTTTCATCAGCGCCGAGGAAATAAACTGCAGAATCCAGTAGACGAGATGGACGATTTATTTATTGATTGATTTATTTTGGTCTGTCAGGATGCAGCTTTAAAGTTTGTCGAGATGAGCAATGCTCCTCTGAGCATTGTGACGACAGTAGGGCTGGCTCACCTTGGGTTTGCAAGCTGCAGAGAATAGGTCCCCAAACCCCCTGAGACAGTGAGGAGGCATTTGTTATCCTATTATTATCCTGTTATCCTAGGCTCTAGCCTCCTGCACTTATAAAATGACAAGTTGTGACAGCTTGAACCTTGTCTGGACAAGCTCAGGAAGAGCCAGCTGCTAGCCCCATGATGGCATTATGAATGAAAGCCATCTCTAGGCACAGATTTTCTTCTCTGTCAGGAACAAAGCAAGGGTGCTGTGTACCCTACAGGAGGTGGCACAGGGTCCAGCAGCTCCAGGACTCTCATTTGGCTGGGTGTGCATGGTCGTGTTTGGACTTTAATACTAAACAGAGGATGCTGCAGGCAGCACGTGTCTGTCACCTTCCAGAGGTGCCTGGGAGAAGATGAAGCTGTTTTCTCACTTGTCGTCCCAATTGGAGCAGGGTGAAGTACAAGCTTGTTGTTTTCCTTCCCCAAAGGATTGGGATTAAAGGGCAGGGAAGCAAAGTGCCATACACAAGAGATCTCACACTGTGTCCACTACAAGCAGGGGAAGGTTCTTTGGAAGGGTACTACGGGTTGGGTCTTATCTCTGCCAGAGAAGGTGGCTAATGCTTGCTGTGGTCTCAGTCTTAATTTTGGGGGGCCAGTGCAATAGATTGTCTGTGTTTCTGTGAGTTTGGCTCCAGCTCCCTGCTCTCCAGGCATAGCTGGTGCCTGAGCTGCTGAAACCTAACAAGGGCTGTTATCCATCCTGATGGCTACTACTCAGGGCAAGGAGCCTGTATTGATTTCAGGAGCTCTTCTACTGTTTTGCAAGCTTCAGTGACCTCCTTACATGTTGTGAGTGGGATGAGATGGGCGATCCCTGGCAGGGTCATCTGCCCTGCACCACACTGCTCTGCGTGGCTCGTAGCCCATCTGCCTGAGAATGAGGATTACAATGCTGTGTGGAGCTTCTGCCCAGAGCAAGGCATGAAGGACTTCTGAATTTAGTGTTGCTCTTCTCTCTATCCCCATAAAACCCCACCAAGTCTTGCTACATCCCACACACCTCAGTGCTCACCTGCAGCAAGCCCACCTCCTCCCTGCAGGCTGATTATCAAGAGCTTTCCATCCTGAGGTTTGCTATGCAAACATCAAACATTTATGTTTAAATATTACACTCTTCTGCTGATGTGAAGCTAGTAATTACAGCCAGATGGGACGTGGCTCACAGGCAGACACGGGGCCCACACGCTGCTCAGTGGTGGCTTTATTTTGCAAAACCATGTGGCCAACCACTGGCAGAAATACCAAAAAAGCTGAATGCAATTAAAAACAATGAAAAAAAAAAAAGGCATTCTAAATATATACTGCAATGTATTCCAGGTGAGCACTAAATGTTCTGGCTGCAGTGCCTGGCAGCTCTACTACTATACATGGGACGTGATCCAAGTCAGTGTGCTCAAGCCATACATCCCTCCAGGCACAGACTGGTGATGACATGCACTGATTTGGTGTCAGCACCTCCTGCAGCACCAGCAGGGTCTGATCCTGCAAAGCCTCCCTCAGCTGAGGAAGAGCTCTTTTTGCACAAGGGCCTGATTCAGCCCATGCTCTAGTCCATCCAAGTGGCCCCTAGCAGGGTGTCACAATCCCAGGGCCACCAGGCTGCTGGCGTGAGTGTACTGGTGAAAGCTGCTGCTGCCTCCTCAGCTGCTGAGTGGAGAGAACACCTTCAGTGCACAAGCACACGTTTCTGCCTTGCACAAGCTGCCTAGGATAGGAAATACCTCATTTTCTACTACCTCCAGGATTTCAGATCTGCTTCTATTCAACACAAAACGAAAGCATTGCAGTGAGTGGTAGGTTTTTTTTCCCTGGATCATAGCCCACGGTCCTTATTCACATTCCACATCTGATTGTGTTTTTAATAGATAATCCTTTCCCCATTGCCTCTCCCCTACACATCGACCAAAAGGTGAGCAGGAATGTACCAGTTTAAGCAAAATCCCCCCACTGTTTGTCCTGCCTACCACCTGTGTTGTATGTACACACCACCAAGTGCCCAGGAAACAATCCCCTCCTTGCCCCAACACACCTGATTGAGTTCCAGCAGTAACAGGTATGAGTAACAGTGATGCAGGTAACAGCCACCACCTTTTCCTGAAAGAAGGGCTAGAGTTAGCCCGTCATACACAGTTTAAGTAGCCCCAGAAACCACTGCAGGTGATGCTGTTACGAGCTATAAAGGCTACATCCCTTCCTCTGCAAATCAATCCACATCTGTGGCTCACCCGCTTTTCTACTCTCGGGATGCTTCAAAGCCAAGCAGTGCAAAGCCAGAGCTCAGTTTCCTGTCCAAACAATCAGGGATGTTAAATTCCTCAGGACAGCTGCTGGGACATGTCCTCCATGTTGTTACAGTCAGCATTACACAGGTACCTGCTCACCCATCCATCTGCAAATGGTGTCCCACAGCCAGCCTGCCAGACAGGAGCCAGCAGCTCTGGTTGCAAGGAGAAGAAAGAGAAAGCAGCAAACAGGAAAAAAAGAAAAAAAAGAAGGAAAAAAAAATCATTGCTTTGTGAGAAACCATAGAGCCATAGCAAACACATGCTGTCATTTGAGACAAGTGCCAAGCCCTGATAGGTTTCCCTGTTGAGGAAATCAGGATCAGCCTTGGTGGGAGGCGGAGAACCTTGATCTCACTTGTCTGCAATCTCCCTGAGGTCTGCTTCTCCCTCCTCCTGTGCTCTACAGGTTTCTAGCTCCCAAATCTTCCTCAAAGGACCACGAGTAGAGCTTTCCAAGGAAGCTTGTTTCTGATGTCATATACCCCAAGAGAGCATTATCTGCCAGGAAGGGAAGGGAAGGGGAGGAAGGGAAAGAAAGGCAAAAGAAGGGAAAAGAAAGGAAAAAGAAGGACTCAATGCCTCTCTTCTTTCTACACCCAAGAAGCAGAGTTTTGGCATACCATTACCAACCCTTATTGCAGTAACCTTATCCAGCACTGCATGGGTCTGTGCAAGCTCTGTTGTACTACTGTTGCCTTCATGAATAATGGATCCCCCTCCACCTTCCCTCTCCTCTTCCCTGTTGGATCTCATTTCATGTTGTATGGAATGGTATGTTTGCTGCTTCCCTGGGGTTGATCTGAACATTCTGATTCCCAGCTCCAGTTTCCTCTCTTCCCAGGCTGTAAGTGTAACCCAAGAGTGCCCTGGCTGGTGAGGGCAGAGCCTGTACTGGGGTCACCTTTGGCTCCTGGCTTCCTTCTGCTAGGAAACAGGTGATCCCTGATATTTCTAGAAATCTGTAAGTTCTCCTCTTCTGGAATTTTCCATTTTAAAGACTAAAAGTAAAGTTCCAGGAAAAAGATTCTGATTCTAAGAAGTCAAGTCTCTATGTCTAAAAGAATTATATCTACAATTCTACACGGATTTGGGCCACAGAACATTGGGGGTCACTTCTACAGTGCAGAGAATTTAATTTCCTTTGTTCTTGGAAATACCCAGCTTTATTGAGCTTTATCTGGTAAAGACCAGTGTGTTTATTCTCCTTCAGAAGCCGCAGGCTCAGCAGTGAGGTAGCAGTGAATTTTAGCAGGGGATATGCTGTGGCATTTAGCACCATCATGGGTGCTTCTTGCCTTAGATCCCACTGCAGTAGCACCACAATCCAAGGTGAGGAGTTGGTTAAGTTCAGATAAATCTGTTTTGAGTGGTTTGTAGCATTTTTAGGTTTGTAGACATGAAGGTCTGTCAAAGTTGTGTGCTGAACCCACTTCCCCAGCCTTTCTCCTTTTGTGCTATCACTCCAGATTATGAGGACCAACATGTTCACGTTCCCTTCTCTGTGGCTGTACCTTACCACTGTGTCTTCTGCCATCCTTACCTGCCCAGTTTTTATTCTCTTCCACACTCACTGTTGCTGCCCCTGCAGATCCACCCACTTTGGGAGTTTCCATGAGGAGAGCCCGTGTTTAAAAAAGAACTCTGAGAATCTGAAAATCAAAGGCAAGTATGTCGAAAAACCTGCAACCAGGGGAGTGGAGTGCAATTTAGGTGAAAGTGTAATGCTTACAAAGGGAAGGGAAGAAAACTGGATCCTCAGTCAGAAATCCCACTGCCAGAGGCCTGTGGAAAGATACCAAATCAGTTGCCTGGAAACTAATGCTGCCCCTCGTTATTGTCAGCGACAGGAAAAACCCAAAAGTGCCACAATTCAGGCCATCACTACTGTTTTTTTCTCTTGGCTGAATGGAAGAAGGAAAGAGAAGAGGCTTTTCGTGCTCTGTGGGTAGCAGGGTGTCTCCTTGCCTTCAGCTCAATGGGTTGCAGGCTCTGTGCTTTTGCATCTGGATGGTCAGTTCTCATAGCAAACCTTGTGTCCTGAAACTTAGAGGCTAAATCATCCTTCTACAGCTTTTTAAAAATTAAAGAACAGTTGAAGTTGGCAGGAACCTCTGGAGACCACATCCGACCACCTGGCTCAAAGAAGAGCCAGCTCAAGCAGGTTGATTTGTACCACATCTCATCAGGTTTTGAATGTCTCCAAGGATGGAGACCCCTCAACCTCCCTGGGCAGACAGGGAGGCAGTTCCAGTGTTGGATTACCCTTCTGGTGAGTTTTTTTGTTTAAAGTTTAACTCAAAAACTCTTTGACAAAAAGGACTGCATAAGTGACTGTTATAGAATAAAACATGCATATACACATGAAATTGCCCAAAACAATCTGGTTGCAGCAAGTTTAGTGTTAATTCCACATCTGAGCTATTTTCCAGAGGTCCCTCGTTCATCCCACACACAGGACAGACTTTGCACTGTTAGCAAAAAGTCTCACAAGGCTTTTCCACAGTGTTGTTCAGTGCACGAAGCCTGAGGCAGGATTTACTGCACATTATTCAATCTCTTCTAGGGAGGTAGGATTATTAGTCTCCTAAAAAGCTTTTCAGTAGAGTTCACTAAAATAGCTGAATGTTTAAAAACTGGTAATGATTTTAGCTTTGCAAGTTCCCTGCCAGAGGATGGGTCTACACTATGGCTGTTTTACAGAGGGCAAAGCTTGAGCCCAGAAGGGCTAAAGGGATGGGGTGCTGCATGGACACACCAACAAACAGGACATTACAGAGCATTTAAAAGGTGTAGCAATTTCCCTTCAGGTCACAAGGCTTTAATAAAGCCAGTGTCCCATGGCAGACCAAGCTGCTGCACAAGGAGCAGCTCAGTGCCTGGGTGTCAGCAGCAGTGTCTGTGCTTGCCCTGTACCCAACACTGCTCTGCCTTAGTGTGCTCACCACACCAAGACATTTCCTACAGCCCACAGCCAAAGAGGGGTTGGGCTGCAGGAAAGAGGGAATTGGTCAGTTCAAATTAAAAGAGGCTGAGATTGTCCCAAACTGAGTCTAGGCAAGTCTGGCTCATCCTAGCCTTTGCATTTGAGCGGAGCAGGTTGAAAATAAAGAAAGCACCTTGAAAGTCAAGCTCAGGCAGACAGGTAGCACAAAGCATCTGCCGTGTATCCTGTTGGTCCTGGGACTGGAGACCTGTAGCCTTTGTCACACAGGTGGTGGCTAATCCTTCTCCCACAGCTGTTTCTATAATCCATGGTGGCACTAACCCGCTTGTCTATAGTCCAAGGAACCTTTTGTCTTCAAATCAGAAACCACTGCAGGGACCCCTTTTCCTGATTGCCCCTAGGAGGGAGATTTGGCTTTTGTCTGGGTGAATGCTTTCCTGATTCAGCATGAGCAGGGAACAGGACACACGTTTCAGGAGTTAAATCCATTGC
This sequence comes from Trochalopteron elliotii, assembly GCA_024734555.1. Lineage (NCBI taxonomy): Eukaryota > Metazoa > Chordata > Aves > Passeriformes > Leiothrichidae > Trochalopteron > Trochalopteron elliotii. The sequence continues at coordinate 569,660 of JANPWX010000277.1, read as the reverse complement.
AGGAACTGAAAAGATACTAGTCCCCCAAAAGCTGATGCACAATGTCAGGCAGGGAGGGGGGGGAAAGGAAGGAAGGTGGACAAAAAAGACTTTGCAAGGAGCAGAGGAAAGGCAGGTCTGAGTTTCACTGTCTGTGGAGGAGAGCAGAGCCACCCCCTGCCTCCCTCCATCTCCCAGCCCTTCCCTCTTACAAGCTGCAAGTCCCTGGGAGGCCCCTAATCTGCTTTGCTGTACAAAAGACCCAGTCTACTGGCTTTCCTTTTCTTTTTGCCTATTTAGAGTTGAAGTGGGGATCAGTTTCCAGGCACGAAGGTGAGGAGGGGGAAGGAGTAACGTGCAAAGGGTCTCTCTGCAAAAGAGATCGTTTGGAGGGCAAGAGCTCAGGTGGTTTCGGGTGGGTGGGACACACAGGGACATGGGGTATCTGGGGTTGTCAGGATCCTTGCTCTCTAATTACTGAGTTTTTGTGGTGGTGTGCTTGGATATCACTAGCAAACTGATGGAGAAGATAACTCCTTCCATCTTTTGTTTTATTTGTGAAACAGGATCTCCAGTCTCTTGATTGTATTCAGAGAAATTTTCTGCACTGCTTCTGGCAACAATTCAGCCTACCTGTCCAGGACTCCTACCCAATGCTAGATGAAGTCTTGTCAGTACTTTGCAAATGCTATTAATAATTTCCTGCTTCTACTGGCAATATCCCAAACCCCTCGGGTCTCGTTTGCCTTTTTGTGCCTTTAGCTCATTGGTGGTTCATAATCACCCATGACTGCTACAACGAAGTTCACCTCCTCCTCAGTCATGTCCAACTGACACACTCCCTGTCTAGCACAAAAAACCCCAACCCTGTGATTAGTCTTGCATTTCGTGCTCTTGAATTTCAACTCGTTCCTGCGTCTCCGTGCTCAAGGTTGTCTGCTGCTTTCTGTTTGATCTCCTGTCTCCTCTGCATTCACAATGCCTCCCCCTTCTGCGTCATCAGCTGGCTTAACCTAAGCGCTTCCACTTCTTATGACAACATCATTCATGGAGAGAATAAACAAGATCAATCCCAGGATCGATTCCAGAGAAACTCCAGTGGTGAGCTCTGTCTAGCCTGCTACTGCCTCTGTCCAGAGGTACAGCTTCTGTGCCCGACTTCTATTTCTTCCCACTAATCCTGTCATCTTCAGTTTAATTAGTAATTTCCCTGTCACTCCATTGAGCACAGCTTGGCGCATTTGTCTAGAAATTTGTCTAGATGAATTGAGATGAGCAGGCTGTCTCGGCCGAATGCTTTCCATGGCCTGCTGAGCTGGTTCTGCTCCAGCCGTTTAACCAAGCTGGCCTGCAAGTTTTGTTCCAGGTCTTTGCATGCTGCTGACCCATCCTACACACTCCCCAAGTCCAAAAGGAAAAACATCAAACAAACCAGGAATGGGTACTGCATTCACAACACTCAGTGTGGTTCTTTCCCTTCTCCAAGAGGTTCTGCTCTGGAAACCTTGCCATCACACCTGCGTTTTGGCATTTAGGTTTGTTTGGAAACCGAACAAATACCTGCTTGTCCTGGCTGTAACACATCAACGTGTCTGACTTTTGTATCTTATTTTGTTATACCATTCAGGCTTTGTACTGTCATTCTCTGTTTTGCAGGTTGACCCCACACCCAGCATTATCATCCTCTTCAGACTGACTGGGAGCCACATCATGAACATCTTTGCTACCCAATAGAGCCACTGTGCTGAGTGGATGCCTGAACGATACTTTCCCTAGTGCCATAACATGCTTTGTTAAGATTTAGGTCAGCCAGTTTGCTATGTTGTCCATACTGCTTCCAGGTCTCTAAAGTGTTCTGTTTCTTGTCACCAAAGCTGGTAGAGGAGAACATGAATCCAGCTGGAACTGAATTTCCCAGAGCTGGACTCATCCTTTTCAATGTGAGGCCAACACATCCCAGATCCAGTCCTCATGGGCTCAGGGAGCTTTAAGGTTTTGCATTAGCTTTGTTAAATGCTGTGCTGGGGGACCTGGAAGTCCTGCTTCTTCTGACCCTCAGGAACTGGGTTCCAGATGTTCCCACTGCAATCCAGGCTTGTAAGAGGCAACTTTGATGCTCTGTGGGAGTAGACCAGATCCTCTCTGGTGCAGACAACACTAGGCCTAGAAATAAGGCATTTTTTCCATGCCTTTATCTGGAAGGCAAATAACAAAGCTTGTCTGAATTAAACGGTAAAACCCCCTCTGTCAAGCTACTAAAAACCCACTTTTCCCCAATTTAATCCAGCCTGCCAGGGTACTAGGATCCACAGGCAGGGAGAAGTACATCCTCAGTCAAGGGAGATGGAGTCTGAACAGAGGGATGAGCAGACTCCCTGTGTTGCAGAGGAGGCTGGGGCAGAGCCCACACCCTGTTAGGGGCAGATTGGACAGACCCCCTGGAGGGTCACCACTTTGTGTTAACCTTTGCAGGAGACTCCCTGGGTGTCGTTTTGCTGCCCGTGTCTCCCGGGAGGCTGCAGGCTGTCAGGGCTCCCGGCTTCCCCGGAGACCGCGCCGGCTGCTCCCACCTCACCTGCCCTGCTGCGAGCACCAAAAGCAAAGCCAGAGCCTCACCATGCTGCCCTCTAAAGCTTCTGTCTTGCGGTGGAAATAAATTGCCTCAGATTCCCGTAACTCAGGCAGAAAACCCAGGCCCCTTGCTGATAAAACCAGGCAGCCTGGACGGCGTTGCCCTGGCAACCTGCACTTTCTTCCCCATCCTTTTGTTCGGCCTTGGACCCAGACTTTTGTACCCAGCCATAATGGGGCCAGACTCTTGGGATGTTTACGGGGTGAGGTGAGAGGAATTTCATTCAGCCGTGTCTTGCTTGGCCCGTCTCCTTCCGCAGGGTGAGGGAGGAATGTTATTGACCAAGGCCCCATGCAGCGACCGAGGCACTAAAGAAAGGCACTTTAGACTTTCCGACAAAGAAAAGAAATTCCCGCCCTCCCCCATGCAAACATACCCCCCCTGCCCGAACTCGCCTTTTGTTTCCTTATTTCTCTTTTGGTAACTTCCCCGCTCACCCACTCCTGCCCACAGCTGCTCTCACCAGGCACAAACAAAACCCTTCAGCATGCCCCGTGCCCCATGTGCCTGCCAGCTCCAAGTGGCAAGGCATTCAGTAATCCTCCTGGATCCCTATCCTCCGAGGCACCTTGACAATAAAATAAAGCTGGACGTGCACTGAGTTAGCAGGAGTGCTGTGCAGCTGAGGCCAGGGCATGGAGCAGCCAAGCACAGCAGGGAACTGGAGCAGGACCCCAGCCCGCTCTGAGGCCCTGCCATGCTCTGTCCCTCACCCTCTGGTTCAGCCTGAAAAGGGTTAAGCACATCAGGTCCAACTGCCTGCTGAGAAGACAAAAGTCTGCCTTGACATCCAATATTGAAGCTCCCAGGGACACCACTGAGGAATTCCCATTAGCTGGTGTTTGTGGAAAGCCTTATATCAAATGCCAAGGACAGCCAGTTCGCTTTCCTCATGCCTGTGACTGGGAGAGCAGCAACACCTTCCTGGCACTGCATTTCAGGGAAGAAGCAATGTGGACACAGACCAAGTGGTGCCATTATGGAGGAAAGGCAAGCAAATCTTTCCCCTTGTCCCCCTGAACAGTTGGCAGCTCCAGCAGTGGCCAAACCACTCTGGAGAAACTCTAGCCTGACTTGACCAGACGTGTGCCTGAGTTCAGGTAGGTAATTTCAGAGGAGAACCCCATAACCATTCTCTTTCCGGCCGTCAGACTTCGTAGTGTCTTGGGAGAAGTCAAATCCACAATTTGGGCAGAAGACTCTGAGGGCCTGTTATTGGCAATGCAGTTGTGTTTCCCACTCACCCTGCCCCACACTGCTCTGCTTTCAGGGCACCTGTGCAAAGCCAAAGGCATGGGGAAAGATGGGATGCTGGGAAGGATGGGCACCGGGTTTTGTTCAGTTCTGCTGCATAAACAGAAGATAAAACCCAAGTTAGTGCTGAGTGGATAAGGACCTTGAGAAGTGAGTGGCTCCTGCTATGAGCAGTGTCCCAGAGCTTGGCCATCCTGGGGGACTCTGCCCAGCAGAGAAGAGCCTGCAACTTGTAGCAGAGACAATGAGTGTCTTATGGATGGTAAGAGGCACTGCCAGAAGCTTTTATTTAATCCTGAATGAATTGTTATGGTATTTCTCTCTCCCAGCTGGATTACCTGATTAAAAGTGAGCTCATACATCACAGCCTTTCACTTCAGCTGGCGCTGCGAGAAGATGGAGGAAAAAGATCTGGACAAGTTTTCCTAACACTTGTCTTTGAGACCCCTACTCTTCCATTATGTCTACTTTAAAAAAATTTAAAAATCAGCTAATAGATATAAAAATTGATTAGTGAGCTGGACAGCAGAGAGGAGAGGCAACACAGACAATGGAGGACCAGAAGACACCTTCTTTTGGGACTGTCACCAGAAAAAGCTAAAGCCCAGGGTATGCCCAGTTGGCTCTTGACAAAGGATTGGCACCATTTCAGTGCTGCTTGCCTCAAAGGCATGAAAACCCAGTGAAAAACTAGGCTGGGAACCAAGAGGAAGCAAAATGCAGACCAGCCATGAATAATGGGGCAAATGTGTCAATGCTAACAGAAACACACAGCAGCCCTTCCCATTGTCCAGCCTTGGCATGGTCTTTCCAAAAACTGCTGCTAAAGTGAGCCTTCCTGGATCAAACAGAGTGTGCCTGCAGGCGTGATCCCCAAGCAGGGTTTGATTTATGTGTTTAGGGTTAGTGATTCAGCCACAATGAGGGATCACACACTGGAGGCACTCTCCCGTTGCTCCTCCATCACCTGCACCTCCCCCATGCCAGCCTACTGACCCCTCATTTTTGGGCAGGTTGCCTCAGCATTGATTTTCCTTTTCAAAAGCACTTCAGCTTGAAGTGCTGAAAACGGCTCCTGAACGACCCTGAGATGTGAAACCACACGGAAAAAGCATGGAAAAGGTCCCTTTTCTTGCATTTGCAGGAGTGTTAGTGTTCATGTTTTTTATGTTTCCCTGTTGTGGGACAGAGTAGAGGTCAGGGCAGGTAGGAGGAAGCAGACAGGAGGAAGCAGGCATAGGTGCACTCACAAACAGATCTCTGTTAGGAGGTGCAGCAGAAGAAAGCTCCTTGTGGACCAGAAGAAGGAGCTAGGGCTGCAGTTCTCACTACTGAGGATAGAGGAGCTTGGGCAACAAGAAGCCAAATGCCTGAAGCAGCTGAACAGGGGGAAAATCTCTGCTTAGGCGTCCCTGCACCCCCACTCCGCCTTTGTTGCTCGCTGCACCAACACTGAGAAAACTGGTTTTGTTTCTACACTGTTCACAGCAATCTTCAGAGGGTTACAGGGTCCCTTCGAGGTCTCAGTGAGAAGATGTGGTGCAACATCTTCAAATGGTGCCTTCAAGAGCAGCTAATCGGGGACACCGGAACTGTGGGAGTGGAAATTGTGTCAGGCTGGCACAGGAAAAGTTCTGCCACTAATGTCTCATCAAGCCAACGCGGGCTTAACCTGTCAGGCAAAACAAGAAGTGGTAGAGACAGAGTACCAGTTAATAGGCTTTAGGACATACAAAGCAGCAGGAAACCCATTTTTCTCCAACCACCCACATCCCATACGGATGTAGCTTTGAGGGTTTTTTCAGCTTTGTGTTGGTGGAAACAAAAGCAAGTCCCTTCTGCAACCCATTTGAGCAAGAAAAATGAGGTAGAGGCTCCTGGGGAGGCTTGTCTTATCAGAGATACTGGTGCTGAGGGGGTAGTATAGAGATCAATGAGGTATGAACGGTGCACTAAATTTGGGGCTCTCAGGGATGTTTCAGATGGGACAGTGACAGCATTGCATTTCCTCTGGCCTTGATCCAAAAGGGTTTGTCCTGTCAGTGCCACAGAGCGTTGATAAAAGGTTAGCTGTAATGCTGCCCCCCTCTTTTCAGAGGGCAAATTAGGGCCAGTTTGTCACAGCAGCGAACTTTCTGCGTCCAGCCTTGTCCAAAAGTTCCCAGGGGAGGTACGAGACAGTTCCTCTCCATGGGGCCTGCAGCAGATGTTCAGTGCAGCCAAAGCTAACTTGTTTGTAAATCTGATGAAGTCAAGTTGGGTTTTTCTCCTGTTTCAAATATTAGGTACTTTGATGTGCATAAAACACCTTGGATGATCTGTAAGTCAGAGACTTTTGCCTGGAAATACTTCCCTGGGATCACTTTGAGAAGAAAGAGAGAGGGGGAGGAAGAGAGAGAGAGAGATTTTTTCTGAAGTTCCCTTTTAAAAAACAATCCATAACTTCAATTTTCAGATCAATGTAAAAAAAAAACAAACCCTAAAAAAATCTATCAAATTATTCTCTTCCTACATTCTTCTGACACTGCTTTTCTCAGCCCTCTCCTCCTCCCAGCCTGTTAGCTGTAGGAGCATTACAGGGTGCTCAAGGTGACAGGAGACGATTTGATTACAGCAGCTGAGCTCTGAGTGCCAATGGTTCCTGCCTTAACCTGCTGTTTGGGGGGAGCACAGCAGCTGTGTTTCCCCTCCAAAGGTGGGGTTGCATTGGTGGGTGACAGGAGATGGGGTTTGCTTTAAAAGGCAAACTGTTGGTGTCATTATTAATGAGCTTGAGTTGTGTTAGCAAAGCAACAGGAAAAAAAAGGGAAGCAAAGAGAGAGCAGCTGAAGAAATTCCTAGATTTGCTTTTTCTGTCTGAAGAGCAGAGACAAAAATGTAAAGGGGATCAAACAAATGGAAAACACATCGAGATGAAGCAGAAAGGGTGTCAACTTTCCAGCAAATTACACACTCAGTGTTTAGAGACCACAACTCTGATTTCCACTCCTCTGGGATATTCCAGCACATTGTCTTCAAGCTGGCTTCCTCATTCAGCTGCACTTGAGTCTGATGGCTGGTGTGGGCTCTAAAATGGTGAGAGATTAGTGTTAATAAAGGCAACAGCCCTCCACCCCCCCCACCCCCTTGCTGTATTTTAGGAATGGCCTTGTGCTGGAGATGGCACATTGTTTCCTTTCTACAACCATCCATCAAGGACAGTTCATCCCAGACTCCGATAAATCCTATTATTTCAGCTGCACATTTCCACTGCCTCCAAATCAGCAGCTGATGATATGCAGAGTGTTGCAATAAATGTTTATGGCTCTGCTTCTCCTCAGCTTTTAATTTCAATGGTTTGATGTTGATCAGCCCCTTGAACAGCCGCTTGTTCACATCATTACTGGTGTGTGCAAACAGCCCGCGCCGGGGACCAGCGCCAGCTCTGATCTTGGCTTGTTAGAGGTGTTTCCAGATATGATCTTATAACTCATGGAAACGAATGGTTTCCTCCAGCCCCGAGTTAGCATCCTCTGCTGTAGCACAAGCATATGCTACAGAAGGTATTTATGCATGGCTGAATGCCCTGGGTGTACACATAGCTGGGGATTTTATTAAATCTTATACCCACCCTGGTGTTTCTGGGCAAATTCACAGCCGAGGCACACCATCAGTTTAGGAGCTACACACTGGCTGTGAAAGACAATAATTAAACATTCCCCCAAACCAGTGAGAGGCCGTTTCCCTGCCAGCCTCCTGCCTTTGCCCGCGGAGCAGGCAGATGCAGGGGAGGATGCTGCTGCTCTCCCCTGCCTGAAGTGTTGCAGAGGCCAGAGGATGCTGGCCAGAGGTCAGCTGGTGTGAACTGCTGTGCAAACATCTAGTTTTTGCCACGTTTTGGAGTCGTAAGTCCAGCTCTGACGTCTTGGTGCAGATTTGGGGCAAACAGCCTGTGCAGTGAGTCCGAGGCAGAGCTGAACCTGCATCCCTCAGGTCCTTATCCAAGGTGACCATCCTTGTACAGATCCCAGTGTGGACTGAGGTCCCAGCACTGACCATGTATTGTGCCCCACTATGGACATGGTCAGGCTTTCTCAGCCACACATCTTACTGAGACACACAAGTCGAAGTTCTAGGCCACCATGGTAGCCAAGTTGACAGTGTTTCATAGCTCCATAGCTCAGGAGCCCAGAGCAACAGCAAAACCTGTGGGACCTGAATTGGACACACTTCTAGGCTGCTCAGGAGCAGGACACTGCTTATGGGGAGGAGGAGACAAAAGGTGCATCATTAAGTTTGCAGATGACACCAAAGTGGGATGAGTTTGGAGTGGGGGGTGCTGGTGCCAGCTCCTAGCAGGGTGGCCCCTCTGTGACTGGAGGTTAGAGTTTCTTGGAAGATGCTCCAGTTCTGGCACAACTAGGGGTGTCATTGTGCAGGTGTCATGACTGAAAGTCTTGCTCAGAGATGGTGCATGCTTCAGGAGATGGACCTGTGCTCTGTACCAGGCTCAAGGCCATGGGTGATGGACAAGGGAGACAAGAGAAGAAACAGTGGTTTCGTCACACTGTAACTCTTTGCAGGTGTCACTCCAGGAGAAGACACAAGTCCATGAAGCTCAGTTGTGCTGGGATTCTATGGACATGAGCCCAACAGACCTCAGTGCTTGTAGGGATACAGTGGTATCAGGTGACTGCAGCTGGAGGACCACATACGTCCCACATCCTCACCATGGGATACTGACTTGCACCTGCAGCTGTGGCAAAGCTGATGCTGGGAGGCTCAGGCACAGGCCCAGCCAGGAGGATGCAAGGGAGGACCAGGAGTTGGGGATGGGTGACACCTGCAGATGGTGCTACCCAGCTGGTGACTCCTCCATGAGTGAGGAGTGATGCCCTTGAGGAGCAAGAGGAAGGTTCAGGACAGCTATACCTGCTGGCCCAAGCCTGGGGAAGGGGAGCAGGGAAGATGAGCTGGGGCTCTGCTTGCCAGAAGAAATGAAGTTCACAGCTCACTTGTCAACATGGAAAAGGGAAGGGGGGGCTTCCCGGGAGCGGGATGGAGCCCGGGAGCGCGGGTCGTTAGCCTTCTGCTCACATCGGCGGGGGAAAGCAGTTTCATTTGCTGGCCTGATTGGACTGATGAGATTTCCATATTCTTCATTAAGGGGCTGCCAGCAAGCGCGGCTGGGCTGCCATTTCCCATTACTCACAGCCTATCCATTATGCAAAAGACGAAAGGGAGAGGGATGAGCCCGTGAGCCCAGATAGCGGCTGTAATGATCCTGTCAGCCTCCCCGGCACCGGGAAGAGGGGAGCCAAGGGTGCTGCAGAGCTGCCTCGGAGAGCTGCCTGCCTGCTTCCCTGCCTCCATCCCTGACAGAGCACATGCTCTCTACTGCAGGTGTCAAGTTGGTGGCATCAGGCTCCATGTCTTACCCTGCCCTCTCCATGCCCAGCATTCAGCTCTCCTGCGCTGCCCCACTCTCAGCACTGCAGCACAATGAACCACATCCCGCTGCAGTGGGGCCAGTGCAGAGGGAAGGGGGGATGAATTACCAGCCCCAGGTTGTGCCCACGGGCCTCCCAGCCATCTGAGGGGACTGCAGGATGCCCCCACCCCCAGCCCCTTTCCCATGGCAGATGAAGTGGGGTTGCCTGGTGCTCCATGCATCCCTGCTGCATCAGGATGGGGTGGCAAGGAGCAGGGAGAGGAAGGTGAAAAAGCCTCCTTTGGTCATGGGAGGATAGAAGGCAGAGACAGGTCCATCTGCACCTCCCTGATCCCCAGGTGGTCGCTGCTCCTGCCTGGGTGCTCTCATCACACCCCATGGGAGCTCCAAGCCCTCGGGCTTGGTACCCTACTACTCCCTATCCCTCCCCAGGGATCCCAGCCCATGTGTGGTGCTGTTTGATGGGGCTCTGTGTTCTCTGAAGGCAGGGATGATGGAAAGATCATGGCCTGAACCTGGATCCACTGAGAGAGAGCCTGTGCTAGGGGAGATTAGGAAAATTACCTCTCAACCCCAGTACTGGACTGGGTTGCTGGGAGGTCTTGGAGCCGGGAGCTCTTCCCAAGGTATCTGTCATGCCTGACCTCAGCTGTCACCAGCAGGCAATTATCTCAGTGCTGAGAGATCACAGTGAGGATGCAAGGACCCAGCTCTCTTCCTGCCTCCCCTTCAGCTCCCTTTTTCCCCATCTCACTTGCCACAGTGGTGCAGGCAGCAGGAACTTTCCATTGGATAGAGGCTGCAGGAAAGGCAGCCCCCCAGAATGCTGGCTGCGCTTCCCAGCTTCCATCTTGGCTTGTGGAGGAGCTCTCTGCCTTGCTCCTGCCTCACTGGAGGTTGATTCATGGCATGGGGAGAGGGATGGGGTGTCTGCACAGCCTCTCCATCCCCTCAACGCCTTTCAGCTGTATTTCACAGAATTGTTTACGAGTCTCGCCTCCCTGGGGGGAGTGTGGGTCAGCTCCAAGTGAGGCTGCTACCGGCAAGGCTGTGCTTTGAGGAGGATGCCAAATGCCCAGACGCTGGAAGGAACAGGAACACGTGTCAAGGGAGAGTTTCCATTTATTAGTGACAGTAACCTCAGCAAAAAATAGCCTGGTCTTTGTCACATCTTCATCCCTTCAGTGTCTCTGTGGGCCACAGGCAGAGTGGCTCTAATTGCTTCCAAGTGCAGGAAGCAGAGATCAGAGCCCAGCATCTCTCTCCTCACTCTCTCATGCTTCCTTCTTGCCTTTTTCTCTTCCTCTCCACCATCCATCTTTCAGCACCAATATGACCAGCATACATGGCTGTCTTTGCTGCTCCATCCCTGCTCTTCATCCCTGCCTATCACCTTCACACACCTTCAGAGGTCTTGGTCCCAGTGCTGGCTCCCTGGGAGGCTGTGCCCTGCCTTCCTGGCTGCTTTTGGGCACTGCAATGGCACAGGCTCTTGTCTGTCCTCTTCGTGCAGGCAGGAGGAGCACACCAAGAGGGACAGGCAGGGGCAGCACCTGCTCAGGAGTGGCTTTGGGGTGGGAGAGCCGCTCGGGGGGCGGGGACAGAAGGGTTAACTGTCCCTGGTGCGGTGCCATCGCTGGGTGCCCATTAGCTGCCCCGTGTTGCACCAACAGCGGGCACTGAATCCCTTCCTTGTTGGCAGCGCTCCAGCCTGGCGGAGGAAGCTGCTGAGAAAATGCAATTACAGCAAACAACAGCCACACGCACAAGCGCTGCAATCCACACCTGGCACTAATTAACTTAATTAGCCCTTAATGAGCTACACTGGTCGGAAGGCCTATTTTTACTTAATTATCCCCTAATGTGCTTGGCAGAAAGTGGGGGCCCTGATGGATGGAGAGGTTTACCTGGCTTCCTCTACTCCGGCAGGATACTCCATCATCCCAGCATCCCTATAACGAGCTGAACTGCCCCTGAGTGGAGCAGGCATGAGCCTGGGATGGCTGGCAGCCTGGCACACAGTTGCACCTGCCTGGCTGATGGTAGTTTGGCTACACTTAAGGAGGACCCTGTGTGGCTTGTCCCACTGTGTCCCACCTCCTGCAGGTCTGGGTGACGTTTAGGAGAGCCTGTGGTGCTGCACTGGTTGAGTGAAGTTGTGGTGCTGGTGCAAAAGGCTTTGCTGGGATGTGGTGGCCTGAAGCTGCCAGGCTGTGCCATGCAGTTCCTGGGGGGATGGCTGGATCTGGCCCCCAGGTGGCTGGAGGAGAGGTGGTGGCCCAGGTCCAAATCATTGTGTTCCACCCCAGGAAGCCTCATGCAATGAAACACCCTGTGCATGACATACACAGGGTGAGAGGGGTTAAGCCCATTGATCCCTGGGGAAAATGGGACTGGAGCAGACTGAGGCTGGGAACAGCCCAATGCCACCAGAACAGCTCTCCTGCATCCTACGCTCTCCAGCTGCAAACTAGGTGAGAGGAGCTGGTCCCAGGTGCAGGGAAAATGCTGCGGTCCCTGGATCTGGCCCTGCTGTTTCCACAGCAACCAGCATCATCCAGCCTGGCCCTGGTAGCTGCAGCATCTCTGGGGGCTTCCTAAGAAAGCCTGTCCCGAGCATCTGAGTTAAAGGTGCGGGAGTGAACACCTCCAAACTGTGTGCTGGGGAGGCTGAAAGCAGCCTGCAAGGACCCGTCGTGGCAAGCCAGGGAGGCAATGGCAGGGTAGGGAGGGGATGGTGCCTGTCACTGGCCCTTATTCATACCATGCCTCAATGTAAAGAATTTTTAAATTAAAAGAAGATCAGGAGCCAGGAGGGCAGTGCTGCTCTCCCAGGCTTGTCAAGCAGCTTCCCAGATAGATACCCCTGTAAATTATAGATCGAATCTGCCATGCTTCCCAGCAGCAGTGGAGCTGATGACGTGCTTGTGAAGGAAGTGGCTGTCTCCCAGAGCATGGCACAGCTGGACACTGTAGGGATGGTGCTCTTCTCTCACCTGCCCTGCAATGCCACCACCAACACCACACAGCCAAGCCTGGCCTTGCCAGCAAGTGGCACCGGACTGTGCTGAGGCAGTCGGGCAGTCCTCCCTCCTTCCCCTCCTTCTCATCACCTTAGCAGATTCAATGAACAGTGCCATATCCTGATATTCCCTTCCCTTGGGTTTGGCCCCTCCACTTTCCTTTGTTCCTCATCCCATCCTTTTGGTGGGATGATTTTCTAAACGTATTTTAGTAAATTTTCTCTTTTGAATTTCTTCTTTGTTAAGTTTTGCAGCCCAGACCTCGGCAAAACACTGGCCTGTTGCTTTCCCAGGGCAGGCTGTGGTGGAGAGACATGGTGGGTCCCTGGCTGCTGGGGTCACTGTTCCTGCATGTCTCCCTCAAGACTCTCTAGGCTGATGGATCATTTTGTTTCTGGCTCCTTTGTTAAACAGATTTGGAACCATTGAACTGGCCTTTCTTGCCTTTCCTGGGTCTTAAAGGATTTTGCTGGGTACAGGAAAGCTGTGCTGGCTTTTAGGAGATTTCTTCTGCTCTAGAATTTGGTTAATTTACTTCATTTTTCCTGGTGACTCTAATGAGAAGTGTGAGACCCTTTATTCATACACTGAAGTGTGCTGAATGTTTAAAGGAGGATTTAGAAGGAGATGTTGGGGGTTTCTGAGGGTCCTGGCTGCTGCCCTGGCAGCAAAGGGCCTGGCCTGTCCTTTGAGGGCATCTTGTCTGTCCTTAAGAGGATTTCTGTCCCAAATGGACATCCTGCCCTTGATGGGACTCTTGTCCCAAAGAGGCATTCTTACCCTGGAACAGGGGATCCTGTGCCCAAGGGATGTCCTGTCATGGATGGGGGTCCTATTCCCAAAGAACACCCTGTCCTCCATTGAGGTCCCATGCCTAAGGAACATCCTGTCCCCAAGAGTTATCCTGATCTGGATACATATCTCCTCTCTCCAAAAAGGTTTCTGTTTTCATGGAACATCTTGTCTCCACGGGGTGCTCTTTTCTCCATGAGGTGTCCTGTCCCTACAGATGTCCTGTCTGAGGTGGAGCTCCTGGCTGCCCAGCTCAGCTCCATGGGATGTTTTTCACCCTGCTCACACCATAGCACAGCTGAGTATCCATGAACACCCCTGGCCACCCAGCTGTCCTTCGGGGACCACTGCTCACCCAGCCTTGCCCTCACTACACCCCGTCCCCATGGGCAGGGCTGCAGGTGCAGCTCACAGCAGGATTATAACAATGTTTTAATGCACTAAAAAGGGGTCTTGGGTCACTCAGGGGAGCCCTGCTGGGGGGAGTGGCAGTCATTCCCAAAACTGGGGCTGTTAATTTGTTGTTGTGCAGAGAAAATAGGGCACTGAAGTGCATTTGAAGGTGAGCTGATACAGATTTATTGGTGGCTGGGCTCTTTGGGAGAGGCATTTAAATAGTGCTAAGAGGATGCTGGGAGAGGGTTTCCAGCAGTGAGATCTCTCATTTGTCCCTAAAGGAGAGTGGGGGGCTCCAAGCCATGCAGCCCACCTGGAAAGCACCTGCCACTGCAGCAGCATTCCTGTTTAACCACAGCCTGAAGTCCCCAGCTATGTCCCCATCCCCTCCCACTCACAGCTGGGTCCAGCATTCCTGCCTTTGACCCCTGTCTCCACCAACAAGCAGCATTTTAGCACCCAAATTCAACAGAAAGCAGCTTTTTCCTAAAGACACCTTGCTCCTGGCCACCCAAGGGTGCTCCCTGGGGACAGCATCCACCTCACCTGAGCACCACTGCCTGCCTCCCTGGAGAGGGAAAACCCCATGGCAGGGCTCAGGCATCGCCCCCGCTTGGGCTTTATGTTTGTCATTATATTAATCTCTCATTTGAAATGGATACAAGGAGGGGGGAGAGATAAATTAGTCCCATTCTTCTGGGAAGAATGAAGTGACCCTGCGAGGCGAGGAACGACCGTGCCAGCCCCACCGGCCCAGGCAGAAATGCTAATTTCTCCTTTCCTCCTCCAAAGCCGGAGTAAAAAATGCTAATGGGGCTGACGGCGGGCTGCAGATAAAAGTCTGTGTCTGCTCGCGCGCACACAGATGGGTTTGAGCGCCGCGATAAGCTGGCAAACAAGGTAATTAAAATAATTAAAATGCTAAACAAAGGGGAGGATGGAGACAAGCGGTACAAAGGGCTGGGAGGGATGAGCAGCTCCTGGGAAATGGTAACTGGGTGCGGGCAAGGAGGAGGGCAGAGGGATGGAGGTGGGTGGGCTGGGAAGGAGAAGGGCTGTGGGGTGCACCAGGTAACCATCCCATCGGGGAGCCCCATCCCTGGGTTGCAGCTGGCCCCAGCCACGGGGACATCTGCCTCTTCCATGCCCTGCCTGCCCCAGTGTCCCCTGCACAGGTGACTGGGAGGAAGCTAGGAGCCCAGGCAAATTCCCACTGCCTTGGCAAATTTTTCCAGTTTAAAACAAACTGCCCCCAAAACAGGCATGTTCTGCTGCTGGAAATTGCTATCTCAAAGTCTCTCTTTTATTAACAGCATCTATTAAAATATATTAAAAAAAGCGAGCTTGAAATTAAAATTAATTTTTGTTTCAGGCTGAGAGAAACATTGGATTTGAGTGAAGCAAACTTTTATTTAAAGCAAAGTCGTCAGGTGGCAGACAGCTTTCCCCTGAAAGGAGAGCTGGGGTCTGGAGCCAATCTAGAGACCTCTGTGCTGTGCTGAGGCCAAATCCCAGCATCACCAGCTGCATCTCCACACTGGTGCAGCCCTTGGCAGGGATGTCCCTGATGGGCTGCCACCACCTCGCAAGGTGCAGCACAGAATTGGGATGCCCCTGCCAGACTGTGCTGCCCCATGCCAGGTTCAGAATCCCCCAGAGGGCTGCACTTCTCCTTCCCCATGGCTGAGCATCCATCCCTGGTGCTTTCCTGGTGGCCGTGGCCCCTGGGGCTGGAGCAAGGAGCCTGCCAGACAGTTTTAGCAGAAGCCACGGAGGGTGGGGAACCAGCAGATGCCCTGTGAGATGCAGTGGGGGTGTCGGGGCTGAGATCCCCCCCTCTGAGCTTCCTGCTGTGAAGGAGCTGTAGCCAAAAAGGAGGCCGGGGGCTGGCAGCCTGCCCGCAGTGAGCTGAATCCCTGGCTGCAGTTTGAAGCTCGCAGACAGCTATTTAACACAAACAGCCAAGCTGTTATCTTTTCCCTTAGGGCCACCATCCCTTTCGCTTCTCAAATGCCAAATTACAGCCTACATTTAATTTCAATGCCACGGGGAGATGCATGTCAAGGGAGGGCAGCTTCGTTTAAAATTAGCCACATTAGATTAGTGGTGATACAGCCAGGGAGGAGGGTTCCAAGAGAGGAGAAGCGTCCCCATGAACTTTGGGGGAATTCCTCTAGAAATGTTGAGGATTTGGGGTCCAGCAGAGCCAAGTCTGCCCCATTCCTGGCTCCACATGGATGCTGGTTGTGGCTGGGGGTATCCCATGTTTCATGGGGTCAGGGAAGGGATTTATGGTGTGGCAGGCACAATGCAGAGCTGGCACAAACAGACACAGGTCACCAAGCTTCCAGTCATCAGCCATGAATTATTTGATCAAGGGAAATTTATAAGGATCTTCAGTGAAAATAGTATATTTTTTTCTGCACAGCACACTTATGGGAGCAGGGTGTGAGGTGGTGTTGGCTTCCTGACCACAGCATTGGCATTGGTAGGATTCCTGTGAGCTTTTTGCCTGGATATGGGTTGAACAAGCAAGGGGGTAAAGACCAAAGAGCCTCTGCTAGTGCACAGCTACATTCTGCTCTGGTCTGAGCCCCTAAAATTATGTTTTTTGGCAGGGGGACAATCAGAGGACTCTGAAACCAGCCGTGTGCACATGGAAAGTGTCAGCCCAAATCTTAATTTCTTTTTCTTTACATTGAAATGCAGAAATGCTAAAATTGTGGGCAATGCTTTCGTGGGGAATAGTGACAGCCAGGAAAAAAAGAGAGAGCCCGTAATTGCAGGCTTTCACTGACAGCAAAACAACCCTTTAATAATAACTAAATACAAGGAGCGCGCAGAGAGCAATCTTCTCAGAAAGAAACAAACACTGATTTTTCTTTTTTTTCTCCTCACCAGAAACATCTCTGCTACAAAAGGGCTGTCTGGCATCACCCACATCTCCTTCAGCCCCAGGGATTCAGTTTGCCCCACCAAGGATTTCCAGGAGTGCTGGTGTGTGGGAGGGCAGGATGAACCCTGGCAATGCCCCTGTTCCCTCCACACCAGTACCCTGCAGTGCCAGCCCAGTCACTCATGGGGTGTATGATGGGTTCATGGCAGGGTGCAGCATCCCTGCACTCTGGGAACCAACCTGTTAGTTTTAATAAAACTATTAAAGCCTCAAAATCCCCTGGGGTGGACATGGGCAGGCATTGGGAGTGGAGCAGAAGAAATATAGAAAAGGTCCCCAGGGAGGTCCCTGATGGAGTGGGGGAAGTGGTGCCCTGGAGCAATGCCACCCCTGCTCCAGCTCCATAGTCAGTGTTAATTGAACAGCCCTGTGGCACAGGGGTACTGCTACACCTCCCCATTGCAGAGGTCCTTCTGCATGTCCTCATCTCAGGGCTGCTCCTGTGGGGGTGCTCCCACAGCACTGATGCTGAATGGCTGCGTCCCTCTGGGCATTCCCCTCACCTCACCACAGGGACACAGGGACAGGTAGTCACAGTGTTGCTCCAGCAGGGGCAGAGGAGAGGGTCTGTGATGGGTCTGTGGCTGGTCCCATGTGGAATTCATCATCTGTCTCTCACATCAAACCAGTCTTGCAACACTCCCAGTTTCAGTAGAATACTCTATCCTGCTCTGCCTCACCAGACTTCCTGCCCTGCATGGCAAATCCAACACCCTTTGTTGTGGGCAGCTCTTCCCCACCCAGAGATCCCCCCAAAATTCAGTTTGCCTTCCCATGCAGCCAGCCAGCTATTTTTACAGCAGGTGAGGAAGCAGCAGCAGAGGAAGGGGGGGAGCATGGCCAGGCAGAGCCGAGCCGCAGGGATGCTCCATCAACATGCAGAGCCACGTGCCAGTTCGACGGTGGCTGGACAGCGTCTGGCTCATCCAGACAAACTGCTGTGGGGAGAGGTGGAAATTCAGCCCCAGAAATAATGGTGGAGAAGGAATCCCCCCTCACCCTGAGGCCGGGACAATCGGCTGAATCCCGCCTATAGGACCTGCAGGCAGGAGCCCTTTGTGGCCCTTAATTAGGTTGTAATTTAGGTGGTAGCTCTGTTCAGAAGAGTGAGGGCAAATTTTCACCTTGTACAAGTCAGTGGTGTAGAGCTGGTGCCACCCCCCGCCTGTCCCCTCCTGCTCTCTCACGGGTGGTGCTCGGGGTGGGAAGCTGCTGTGCCAGGTCTGGGCTGGCCAAGCCGCCGGGGCCAGCCCTGGTACTCAGGAATCTGCCGCCTCGTGGGGCTTCAACTAATGTGACTTGCATCTGTAATTTACTTTTAAAAGGGGATTCTTGCTTTCTCTCTCTCCACACTGCCTGCTGGCTGCTCCTGGATTTTCCAAGCAAAGGGAAGGGGAAGAGGGGTATGAATAAAATATCATCATGACAGCTTTTATATATATATACATGAACCCGCTCTGTCAGGCTGCGAGCTTCATTTTTAAATAAGAAGCTCAGTTCCATTCCCAAGAGGCCGGGAGAACGCAGCGGGCTTTTAAGAGAAGGGACCAAAACAGAAGAGCATTTTCCTCTTCCATCACATCAGACTGGAGCTGGGTTAATTACGCTTCTCTGTCCTGATTTAAGCACGGGAGCTTATTCAGTACAACTGTTCCTTTATTAATGAATTGCAACCCAATTTTAACCGGAGGAAGCTGGCGAGGAGGAAAAAAAAAAAAAATGGAAACCCTTTTGCCAGCATGCTCTGTTTGCCGCTGCCTTTCATTTACATAACTTCAAAGTGATGCATTTTTTAAACCAACCTATTTTCAGGTCTGGCTGGACTGCATGGGTGCATGGACATCCATGCGGATGTGGCATTTCTCTGTGTACGCCCACAGCTGCTGCAGGGTGCAACAGCTCCTGGGCAGGGCTGGGATCCACCATCCTGCTGGGCTGGGACATGGCTCTCCACACTCTGCTGCTGCCCGAGATGCTGTTGGCTCTGGGTCAATGTCACCACGAGCTTATTACCTGGTGCCAGCCAGTCCCTACAACATATCCTGGGGTTCCCATCCTGCCCCCCACGAACAAAGAGGTTCATGGAGGATGCCCCAGGGAGCAAGGATACATGCTGCTCCAGTCCTGTGCTGGCCCTGCAGGGCACCAGTGGCACCTCGGGGTCCCTTTGTGCCTCCCCACAGCACCGGGGGAGTGGCGGGCATCGGCGCCGCCACCAGGCGCCAGGGATCCAGGGACATATGCTGCTTTTTCACGCTGTGGAAACACCACCTGCTCGGCTTCCTGCTCAGCCCCAGGCAGGAAGGGAGGGGAGCCCGTCACCCCAGTGCCCCCCAGCATGTCCCCACAGCCTCCTGCACCCAGCAGGGCTTGTCCTCTCCCTCCCAGCTGTGTGGTCTGAGCTCTGGAGTGCCGTGGGATGGCACAGCTGATCCCCAATGCTCTGCAGGCAGAGAGAGCTGAGAGCAGCTTCCCAGCCCTGTGGTGTGCCAGGACCCAGCCCGGTGCCAGCACCCAGCACTGACACCCTCCAGCAGCTCGCTCCACACATGGGAGAGGTGCTGGGGTAGGGGGGAGCCTCATGGATATTCATGAGCAGAGGGTTTGCTGATCAAAAGGCGCAATCCTGTTTTCCTTTATAATATATCTGGTTAATACAGACCTAATGAACAAATGAATTATAAATTAGACCAATTTTGTTTTCTTTCTTCTTGGAAAGGCGGACGCAAAGGGGGACTCTGGGCAGGTTTGATTGATGGCAGGGGCTTGCTGGGAGATCTGCTCCTCAAACCCTTATTAAATATGAAACAAATAATGGTGCAATTGGTTTAATCTTGTTGCAGCGGTGGATGCTGGCTGGGCAGGGAGAAGAGGAAGAGGATGGGGAGGAAGAGGGATTTTCAACTGCCTTCACCCCACACCAAGGCAGGGTTCAGGTCTCTGGGCAGGGTGCTGGGCACCTTAGTGGTGGTGGTTGCACCATTAACCAGAGCACAGTATGGGCACAAGCTACAGGAGGCAGCCAGCACTGCACAGCAGCACCATGGCACATGGCCCAGGGTGATGCAAAGGCATCGTGAGGGAATGGAGCAACAACATCATTGCACCAGCTGGATCAACACACGGTCTTCTGAGCTCAGCAGGGTGATGTCTGAGGAGCTGCCACCAGAAGGATGAGATGACAAGCTCCATCAGGGAGATGAGTTGTGGCCACCCTGTCATGGCTGTGAGCTTGGGATGGCAGGGGGCCGTGGGCGCCTGCATGCCAGCACAGCTCCCTGAGCCAGTGCTGCCTCCGCCGGCACAGCTCATTGCAGCCTCTGGGGTCGTGTCACGTCCCACCTCCTGATGTGAAGCACTGGGAGGAGGTGTTGAGTCACTGGCCACTGGCACATCCTCCATCTGGCAGGGCTGGTGGGAAGGCAGCTGCCCAGGGTAGCCCAGGGTGCTTCCCTAGGGAGCACTGGGGCTGGCATGCAGGTCTCCAGAAACACAAATCCCTTCAGAAACACCCTTCTGGCCTCCAACAGGCTCCAGGGTCTGGGCTTCATCCTGGTCTGTCTCCACAATGTCCCACTGAGATGCCTGAACTCCCTGCTGAGCCAGTGATGGGAGCATCCTCCTGCCCTAGGATTACAGCATCCCCCTCTCCCTACACAAGGCTGCTGGGCTCCTTGCAGGGTGATGGATGTGGGTGTCATGGGTGGCTTTGCTATGCCCAGCAGCCCTCTCCCCTGCCAGGAGAGCCAGGCAGTGCGTGACTCCAGATGGGTGCCAGCACCCCAAACCACCCAGCAACGCCTTAGCACACACAGCCTCCAGCAGTGCAGCAGGCACTTGTTGTGGAAGCTGCTCCTATCCAGGTAGCTTCCCACTGCCATCATTTCAATAGAAGAAAGAGAAGGAATTCCCAGCTGCTGTGAGCTTAGCGCCGCTTCAGCTGCCTTGGCCCAGCCTCGCTGCTTTTCTTTGAGGCTCAGAGCCCCTCACTGGAGTCCTGGCCATGATGGGAAGCTGGGCTGGTGATAAAAGTGCCGCTTACCTGCTTACTTCTGCTCCAGCGCCCAACGGGCAGCAACACATGGATTACCAAAAATAATTCCCCCTAGAGAAGGAGGGGGGGAAAGAGAGGGGAAAGAAAAAAAGAAGGAAAAAAAAAAAAAAGAAAAGAAAGCCTGAGCTGTGGGAACAGCCAGCTAACCTCGAAAGCCTCTTACCTGGCTAGATTTAACTGCCTTTGTTGCTGCATCAGCCTGAAAAATCCCCTCTTGCATCGTGTCAGTGCTGCTGGCAGCTCCGAGCCGCTTCCCGGCCCTTTGTAATGAAAGGCGGCTCTGTGCGGCGCGGCAGCCGCGGCTCCGCTCTCCCCGCTCCGGCTTCTCTCCCGAGAGACCCAGCTCATCTCTCACACTGCTTTTCTTTGCGGGCCTGTGCTCGGCGTGCACGGGGCTCCAGAAGTGGCCTGGGGAGGAATTGCCTGTATTAAACACTGGCGCTGGCATTAACTTATCTTCTGCCTCCTTGAACCTGCTTATCACCGTGATCCCGATTGCAGCACTTCAGCTTGCTCCGAAGCGACATTTCTGAGCCGTATCTCCAATCTACTAATTAATGGCTTTATTAATGCTAGAGGAATGGCATGGGTTGGGACGAGGGGCATGAAGGGCGGGGGAGTTTGGGTGAATCCAGGGTGCTAAGGTGGACCCAACGCTGTCCCCAGGAGTTGGTACTGGTAGGACACAGCTCCCACACACTCTTGTCCCCTTCTTTTCCGGGGCAAGCCCCAAGGCCACCTCTGCCACCAAGGCTCAGAGCCTGGCATCTGTGCCACACACCAGCCAGCAGCACTGTGGGTCTGGGAATGAGCAGGGGATGAATGGGACCAAGCTCGGGTGCCATCTATGCTTTCCCCTTGTATTTTTCTGCCACCTTGGCGCCAGCCCTCAGACACTAAGAGGGAGCCAAATCAGCTGTGAGGCATCAAAGGGGGTCGTGTGTATGTGGATGGTAACGCCAGCCCCAATGTCCCCTTTGAGTTGGTGTCACCCAGGATGGTGGGCGACAGCCACTTTGCCTGGGAGCAGAGATGGCAGTTCCCAGCTGGAGGACACAGAAGGGTGTTCATATGTGTGTGGTTTGTGAGACCTGAGTGCACCTCAGGGCCCAGAGCTGCATCACCAGTGCAGCATGCACTTGCAGCACCCTATTGCCATCTGTGTGGCGACAGTCACAGCCTCTTCCCTGGACCCGGCACTGCTCAGTGGGAAGTGAACGGGAAAGAGGACGGTGACGATGCTCCATCCTGCCCGAGACGTTTTGCTCTGTCTCCCAGGGTGGGCATCCCTGTCCCGGGCTCCCTGTGCCTCTCCCTCCCAAGCCCACGTACGGGCTGTGACCTCCATCGCGGGCTGTGTCCCCACCCCAGGCCGGGCTCCTCCTGTGGGGGGTCCCGAGGGGATGCCGGGCGGTGGCGGAGGGGGGGAGGGTAAGGCAGGGGAGG
>JANPWX010000277.1:518147-542706 GCA_024734555.1 Trochalopteron elliotii | reverse complement strand
GTGTTGGGATGACCCGCGGATGGGGGCCACTGGCCGTCTGACACAGGTACCGCCACGGAGCTGCTTTCCCCAGGGTGGGTTTTTCTCCCAGCATGATTTTGATCACGGGCCCCGTGTCTCGGTTTGGGCATCTCTGTCACTCAGGTCTGTGTCTGGTGCTGGTCCCCGGCGGTCCCGTGGGGCTGGGGGGGCCTCAGCCTGGCCTGGGGTCTCAGGGGGCTTGGGGTCTCAGGGGCTTGTGTTTCAGGTGTGTGCTGCTATGCCCAGGTTTGCCTTTGTTTGCAGCAGGGACGGGGATGAGGGACGGGAGGGGGGGTTGGTCTTTTATTTTCCCTTTTCCATGTGTCTTTGATACCGTCCCCTTGCGGGGATCCCATTTCCCCGAGCCGCCTTTGCTCTACGTGGCTCCTCCCGCGCTGCTGGGATTCACACCAGCCTCAGGTAAACGGAGAAGCCAAGAGTGCTCTGTGCTTCCCGCTCCCCATACCGCGGGCAGGCTGCCGGATCCCGGCCGCGATCCCTGCATGGAGCCGCTTTGTGGCTGGGCTTGGCCTCGCTGGCTCGGGTATCGCCTGCCGGATGCTGGCGGCAGAATCTGGCCCCTTGTTTATAAGCGAGGGAGTAGTTTTGTCCTTATCTCCATCTGCTTTCGGAGGCCGGAGCTAAAATTTCAGTGGGATGCTGTGGATCACCCCGAGGGCAGCCGGCGTGGGATGGGGTGCCCAGGGAAAAGTGTGGGCATCCCGAGGGGGCAGGGCAGCCATGGGGTCTGTTGAGCCCAGAGTTGGGCTCTTGAGGACCACGGGTTTAGCCATGGATTTATTGTCTAGTGTCTCTGTCTCCCCTCTGCTCTGTCTGGTTCCTTCTTCATCCCTAGGGTGGCTCTGAAAGGCAGGGAAGAGGTGATGCTGGGGGTGGGCAGTCCACAGAAGGCATGCGGGGTGTTTCGGGGGGCACGCACACATGAGGGTCTACAAAACGCCCACTTCCTCGTCCCCAGGAAGTTGTTTTTACAGGATGCCCTTGTGGCTTTGGGCACCCGATGGTTTTGATCAACTAAATAAAGGCGGGCGGAGCGGGAGCGGAATGCGAAGACACCGAGCCCCATGGGGAGCGCCGGCCGGGCCCCTCCGGCTCACCGGTGTCGGTACGGCCGCGCCAGCTCCATGGGCTGTGTTTGGAGGAATGACGTGTGCGGTGACGGGAAGGAGGGAGGGTGAGCAGGGGACGAGCAGGAGCCGGAGCCTGGCTGCATCCTGGGGCTGGCGTGGACATCAACAGCAGGAATGGAGAGTCGGGGAGGGGGAATGAACAAGGGATGGCGTCTTCCTCTGCTCTGCCCTCCGCTTGCCTCTGCGCTGCTGAGCCCCAGCACAACTGCTGCGAGCCCCTGCTTGCCCCTGCCTGCCCTCTCGAAGCCGTTTGAACTCGGCCACAGGGAAAGAAGGCCGGGCATAGGGTTTCCTCCCACCTCCCCCCTTTTTTTTGTGTGCTTTTCGACAGGAGACATTCCTGAGCGGACATTCGTTGCTGGGGCTGGGACGCCTGCTGCCAGACAAAACTCATGAGAAATAGGGGAACTGGTCTGGGGTTTTTTCTCCGGTGACCCTCTGAGTTATCGAAAAGCCAGCTGCAGCTCAGCCCTGCACCGCGATTCCCGTGTCTCCAGCCGGTCATTTTTGGTCTGTAGGTGGCTTGCAGAGAAGTCATTGTGAGTACAGGAGCAGCAGCTCACACTGTTGAGATTTTTGTGGCAGGTTACATGGTTTTGTCTCTATTTCCTCCCTTCCCCAGTTCAGATGTGTAATTATCAGAATCGTCAAAGTGTAAATTATAAAACAAAAAGCTGCTGTGACATAGCCATAACTCTGCCCTCAGTGAGGTCAGCCTTTGATGCTGGGAGGCCCAGAGGAGCACCCTGCCACTGTCCCATCTCCTAGCCACTATTTCATCACCCACCTGGCCAGTAGCAGGGGAAGGAGAGGGGAGATGCAGTTAGGCAGACGGGGAGCGGCTGACCTTGTGAGGTCCCCTTCGTCCTGCTCTGCTCCACCACCTCTCCTTTTTGTCCAGGCACTCACTGTAGACATATCTGAAAGCTCTAATCTGCAAAGCCCTGGGGGGCTCCACACTTCGCTGGCTGCTATTATCCCCAAGACAAAGAGGGACAGGCAGGCAGATTACCTTGGCCTTTATTTTTTTTCAGCTGGGAGCAAAGAAAAACCTTAAATGAGCTTGCTGCTAGGGAGGGATTGATGGGGCAGAGCCCCACATGCCCTGCACTCCCTCCTCTCCCCAGATGCCGTGGGACCCCATTTCTCCTCCCTCGAGCTGTCCTGTCACTCCCTGCTCCGCTGCAAAGCCCCACGGCGAGACAAGGTTTTGCCTCAAGGCTGGGCTCCACTGGGGCTCCCCTGCAGCACCCTCGGTGTCTCAGGCCATGTAGCACCCGGGGCTGGCACGGCCAGGAGCAAACTGATGCCCACACCCACCTTGTATCCACCATCTCTGTACCTGGTGCTTACATTTCCAGGCTGGAGTGGGGATGGGCTCCCACGGTCTCACTCCGCACGGCTCAGGGGCTCTTCTCCATGCCAGGGGCTGCATCCCATCCAGGCTGGCCCCATGCCGAGACGGGACCGCCACAGCCAGGGGCAGGTCCCCTCCATATGGTGCCCCTGGCCGGCTCCCAGCGCCGGGGCAGGTGCTCTTGTCGGGACTGCACAAAACCGTATTGTCGGGGCCCGGAGGCCTTCCCTCCCCGGGCAGGGGCCCGTGCCAGCCCCCAGCACTGCCGGGGAAATGGCTCAGCCCGGCCGGACACGGCCACATCCCGCTCTGGGTGCCCTGCAGAGGATGCTCCCCACGCAGAGTGTCCCTCTGCTGTCCCCTCCCGAGCAGCCCCGCTGCCAACAGCCAGGGTGGGTGGGTTGTGTCATGAAGTGCTGATGGTTTTATGCCTAGCTCTTAATTATTTCCCCGATTGCCACCGCCATGTGCTGGCGAGCGGCGCTGGCTGTGACCCCGCCGAGCCTGACGCCGCCGCTGCAGCCCGGGGAGCTAATGGCAGAAGCACACCACACGTGGAGTTTAATTATTGGCTTTCTTCCTTAACAGAGTACATTGGCTGACCTTAATGCAATTAATTAGGGCTTAATCAACTTCTGGTGGCTCGGCACAGCACACAGTGATTCCTGCCTTTCCAGGAGGGTTTATAAGAGGTTAAAGCGGTGAAGGGGAGGGTGTGGTGTTGTTTGTGGGTTTTGTGGGGCTGCGCTGATAAGTTTGTCAAGCACTGGGGTAGAACTTGTGTCCTCCCAGGTTGGGCTTGTTGCTGGACATGCTGGTAAAGGCAGGGGAGAGGTGAGCTGGAGTCAAAAACTGTACCTGAAGTGATGCTTTTGCACAGAAGTACTTGTGCTGCTTTTTTTTGGCATCACACTGAGCTCGGGGTGGCTTGTGGTGGGCCTGTGGCTGGGTTGTGCATTCAGCAGCTGCTAGTGGGTGGCTCTTAGGTTTGCACCCAGAGTGCTGGAGGTGATGTGTGGGGAGCCCCTTCACCTCCCTGAGCAGCTGTCAACCTTGGAGACAAGAAGTTGTTGGTCACTGGCTGTTCCTGAGCAAGAGGGAGGCTCCTTCCCCTCTCTGGCCAGCAGCATTTAATAATTAATAGTTCTCATTAATATTACAGAATGTATCCAGCACCCCTGGCATGGGCCCATGGCTCTGCACCCCATGGCTCCTCTTGGCTTGCCTGCTGGGTGCCCCAAAAGCTTTTGGAGCCCCTAAAAAGGGGCTTAGAGACAGATGTCTAGAATAAAGACTTATTTGCACACCTTGTGTCTCTAGCTGCTGGCCTGAAGGTCTCCAAGCCAGCAGGCACCTGTTGGCATAGCTGGTGATGGGATGCCCTGTCCTTGGGCTGCTGGCTTCACCTGGGGATGCAGTGACTTGGCCTTGCAGAAAGCCCCTGGCAGGGGAGGTGGCCCTGTGCAAGTGGTGGCATGTCCTGGTGTCAGCTGTGGTGATGGTGGCTGAAACCATGGCATGTCCTGCTGTGTACCCTCACATCCTGCATGCTTTGCATCCTCTCTGTGCCATCATCCCATAGCAGTTCCTGTCCCACAGTGGCATGTCCCCCCCTCTTCTGCTGTTTCTTTGGGTCCCCATGTCCCTGACTGTGCCACCAAGCCCCCTTGTGCAGGCTGCCCAATGCTGGGGCTGGGATGTGGCAGCAGGAGCTGTGCCAGGCACTGTTGCTGCCTTGTTTGCTTCAGCGCCAATTCATTAATATCAAAAAGCTAATTAGGTTTCCACAGCTCTTCCCACCCAGCCCTCTCCTTTGGAGGCTGGAGGATACTTGTCTGCAGGATTTTGCTGCAGCCCTGTGTTCAAAGGACTCATTTCTGGTCTGTCCCATCCCAGTGGTTTGTGTCCCTCTCTCTGCTCCTGGCTAATGCGTGTGGCTAAAGCCCCTTGAAGCCTGGCAAATGGGAAGTGATATTTGCCAATAATCCTGCTGCTCTCCTGGGCAGGCTTCTCATATTACAGGTTTATTAAAAAAAACAAAACCCAGGCAGCAATAACTATGGCCCCAGGGAGAGGCCAGGCACAGATTGTTCCTGGTCAAACCCCACCTAACAGGAGGGCCCAGGCAGAGGCAGCACAGGCCCAGCCCCATGTCATGGAGCATCTCTAGGCAGAGCCCAGCCCCTCTTGCAAGCAGAGGAGTGAGCCACAATCCTTTTTCTCCCTGGGGAACAAGCAGGATTCCCATGAGTCACAGACTAAATCCAATTTCTCCCCTCAAAGGCTGTGGGATAAACCCTGATACTGCTCACCAGGGCTCCCCATTCTGGTGCCAGCACCCCCTGGCCTTGGCATCTTCCCCACTGCTGGGCTGGGCAGGAGCAGCTCCTGCCCTGGCATCTTGCAGGGACAGGACAGAGCCAGCACTACCTGCCTGGCACCTGCTAAGGCAAACACAGACTCTACTGCTGATTTTTTTGCTTTGCTTTGCAAAGCTTTTGAAGAAACTTGCCCAGAATTAGGGATGCTGTTTGCTGTTTCCTCCAGGACAGGGTAGTGATGTTGCTCCATCCTTTCCCAAAGTCTTGCCTCCTTGAGAATGGGTTTGTCCCGTGGGAAATTCAAGTCACTAAATATGTGTAGTTGGGGGTGGTTTTTTTTGGTTTTTTCCTGCAAAAAAAAATCAATTTTCCTGCAAGGAGTTTCACTGCAGCTCGAAACATTTCGTTGCACGGACTGGGGGTTTCCTTCTGGTTTTAAGTCAACGTTTCCCCTCAAAATGTCACTCAGGGAAAGCTGCTTTTTTTTTTACAGCAAAAGTCTGTGATGACATTTTAAGTGGAGAAGAAAATTGCTGCTTCGTTTCAAAATGTCAACTTTGAGTGGGGTGGGCTTAGAGTTTTGTTGTGGTTTTTTTTTTTTTTCTCATTCCAGTGTTTCCCAGGGGAAAAGCAAAATGGTTTTATTAGACTCGAGTAACTGTTGCCCCCAAATCATCTCCAAAATAAATATGTTTTGATTTGTTTTTTTTTTTTTTAACCTGTTTGCATTTTTGTAGCTGGGAAACTTTTGCCAAGAGAAGTTGTGCTCTGGTGGGATGCTACCTTGGGAAGGGACAACCCTGCTGCATCCAAACCTGAGCCCTCTGTGGCAAATTCTCTGCCACCAGACTCCAGTGAGGACCTGTGGGAAAGACTCCACTGCTGCCTGCTGGCCCTGGTTGCTGTGGGAAGGATTAACATTTAGGTTTTGAAGCTCTCCTCTTCCTGCTTTCCCTCTGTCTTGTGCTCCTGGTTTTATTTCATACAGCACTCCTCGAAAATTGCTTGATCTAGATTAGGCTAGAGACTGGAGTTATCTTCCTTTTATTTATTAGGGTAATTATACCTAATGATTCACATGCTCGGGGAGAGTAATTGCTCCCAAATACAGCGCTGGCAGTGTTCTCACCTAGCTGGGGTGCAGTGATTCACAAACACATCTTTTCCTACAATTCATCAGCTGATGATCCCGTAATTGCTGCCTTGGTTTGGAGCAGTTACGGCGCGATCGTGGAGCCGGCGCAGCCCTGGCGGTGTTTGCTTCTCTCTGGTGGTGTGGTCACCTGGGAGTGTCTCCTCCTGCCACCCAGCACCATTGGCTTTCTGAGTGGGTTTTGCTGGGGATTTTGGTTGGGTCAAGTCCCTCAAACCATGGGATTTGTGCTTTTTAAAGAGTCACGGTGCCTAATCTGGTGAATTCCATGGCACAGCCTGGCTGAGGCAAAGCCAGGGCTGTCCCCCTCTGCAGTGGGAATGACCCCTCCATCCTCCAAAAAAGTGGCAGAGATGTGGTTTGATGTTCACCTCTTCACAGCTCTTGGAGCAGATGGGTGAGAGCCTTGGAAATACTGATGTGGGAAGTCAACCCCCCAGATTTTGCACTGGAAAAAGCTTCTGTGTGGATGGATTCCCCCTTCCTTGGGAGTCTGGCAGCCCCCTGCCTGCCCTGCCTCAGGGAGGGGACATGTGGAGACCCTTCCCTCAGGACTCCTGCCCATCTACCATTCAGCATGGGCAGGACCATCCCACGAGGGATGATGTGCAGAGTCCACCCTTCTGCAGAGCTCCAGCCCCTGGAGAAAGCTGGGCACTGGGGGTGGAGGAAGGCTTCTGGGAGTATTTTGAAGAGTGTGGATGTTCCCAGTCCTACCCTGTGGCATGGAAAGGCCGCCTGGGGCTTGAAATCCCTCCTGCTGGCTTAAGGGGAGCCCAGGGTGGTGGCTCTGGGGTGGCTCAGCCCCTCTGGAGCTGCTTAAGACAACACTGTCATGCTCAGCTGGAGGCTGCTGGTTGGCTGTGCTGTCCTGGGCCAGCAAAAAGAGATTTTGATGCTATGTGGCAACCAGAGAGTGTATTGCTACTTTGCTTTGGGGGGTTTTGTTGTTTTTCTTTGGGGGAGGAGAGGAGGTTGGTGTATTTTTTGTTTGTTTGTTTTCTTGCTTTGGATTTTTTTTTGTGTTTTGTTGTTTTTTTGGGTTTTTTTAGCTAGAAGACCCTTCCCTTCTCAGTCTGGGCTGCACTGCATGAGCCTGCACCACCACCCATTCTCTCCTGGCCCGGGCACTGCTCCAGCTCTCCCATCCTGTAGATGCCAGAATTGCTGCTGGGATGTGAGCAGAAAGGCAGGAGGAGAGGAGGTGGCACAAACAGCCCTTTCTGCTGGCCACCCCTTGGCTTCATCCCCAGCACTGCTTGGGTGGGCTCCCAGGGGAGCCTGGCCTGCTTGCCCCCCACCCCCAAACATGGGGTTGTGCCAGCGCTGCTCCTTGAGTGTTCACTGGAGGAACAGCTCCCTGGTTTCCTTCCACCCACATCCACCTCCTTAGAGGAGGATTCACTCTTGTTCATGCTAGTGCCTGGCCCCCTGTCAAGAGCTCCTGCAGGCAGCCAGGAGTTGCTCCTAATGGGCTGCCAGGGGATTTGGGTGATGACAGCAACAGCTTGTTCCAGCTGCTGGGCCCTCTTCTGCCTGGTCAGATGGAGAAGGATGCTCTGACCTCCAGAGGGAGGAGGCTGGCTCCTTTTTTTCCCTTCCCCAGGAGTTTGTGATGGTGCTGGAGGGTTGTGGTACCCACTGTCTTGCTGGGGCTGGTAAAGCCTTGGGGGGCAATGGTGGTACAAGCAGAGGGTTCCCAGGCTGGAGGAGCTCCTGCAGGGTGATACTCCCACGTGGGCATTGTGAGAGGGGAGGAGGTCTAGGTGCAGCACAGAGCAAGTCCTACAACAGCTTCTAGCAGGGAGTTGGGATGGGAGGCCCTTGTTAGCTGGGAGAACTGGCAGCAAGTGCTGACACCTCTTGGGGCTCACTCTCCAGCAGCTCTGGACCTCCCAAGCTTTCTCCTGGCTGACACATCGCCTCTCTTCTCTGTCTGATGCAGGGCTCCCCTGTCTCCCCACAGACCCCATACAGGGGCTGGGGGGAATCCTGGGGGCTCCCTGGGGTCCGGCTCCATCCCAGCGGGGGCTGTGGCAGCCACGGCAGAGGGACTGTCCCGTTGTCCTCCAGCATGGAGCATCTCACAGCCTCCCGTCTTGTATGGCTTTTTATTCCTATGTGATTATACATCCCACTTCATATAGGGATTGAAGCCGTGCAATACGCCGGGGTCCTGCGGCGGAGAGCAGCCCGTGTGCCACGGGAGCCGGCCTCGGAGGGGCCACCAGAGCTGTCCCCTGGGGTGCTGGAGGAGGATTGCTGGCCTCAGCCTGGACTCATCCTGCATCCCAGGCTCCCCAGCCTTCTTGGGATCCAGCTGAGGGGTGCCAAGCTGCTTTGGGGTGAGGCCAGCACAAGCCCACTCCTTGCATTGCACCCCCTCATAAGGGTGGGCCTGGTTCTGCACCACGTTGGCTGTGGAGAGCCCTGGTGACTGCACTGGTGGGCTCATCCCTGGGGAATCTGCTGCTTTGGTTTTGTCCCAGACTATCCTGGGACGTGGGCGACAGCCTCTGGCAGCCTTTGGGTGCAGGCACTGCCAGCAGCACAGGGGAGGAGGAAGAGGAAGAAGAGGAAAAAGATGCTGAGGAATGGCCACGACAGCAAGGGCTGCCCCAGGCACGATGCTCTTCAAGGTTTCTCAAGAGGCCTCAGCCACTCTTTCAAGGTTTGTGTTATATCTGTCACATTAGCGAAAATAGTGAAAATTGTGGCTTGTGGAGGAGATGAAAGGCAGCCCCTTCCAACGCCTCCATAAAGGAAGGGCCCCATTAACACCTAGTGAATTATTGGCCATTAATCAGGCTCTGTGCAAAATAAAACCATCCACATTTATCATTATTGGATCCTTAATGAAGTGATAATGGGAATGCTGGGGAACTGTGATATTAATGTCTTCTAAGAGGCAAGAGCAGAGCCAAGGGCGGCAGCCAAGATTTTTAATTTACTGCCAAAAGCTCGTGCTGTTAATAACGCTGTTACTTCTCCTGGCCCTTAGCACTGTTTGGCTACGAGCTGCCCACTTAGGAGAGCAAATCAACCCTGAACATACCCAGGCTTTGTTCACCTGCTCCCCCACCCAGCATCTGAACACATTTTTCCCACCCACTGTCTCAGTGTCCCTTGCCCATGTGTAGGGATATGGCCAGGGGGCTGCTGGCCATCTTCACCCAACTGACTCTGTCCTGAAGGATGGCTGGTGTAGAAAGTTTTCTTTTCTAATAAAAAGAGAAGGGACTGCGAGCATCAAGCCCCAGTGGCTCTAATTGTCCTCACTGTCTCTGTGACTTTTCTCCTTAGGCACAAGCACCCTGGATCCAGGGTGGCACGGAGCTGGTCCCAGCACAGCCCACACACAGGGGTTACTTGGTGTGACTGCAGCCACACTCTGGTTTCTTCATTTGCTCAGCTTTACTCCCATGAGGCCAATATCCCATCCAGACAGCACGGACAAGCTGCAAAGCCCTGCTCAGCTGTGGTGACTCACTTGAGTTCCCAATGGGAAAGTCATTGCTCCTGCCAGACCCTGCCAGCCCAGAGGCAAATCATTACTAGGCAGGTAAGTGATGCTCTTATGTCTCAAGATTTGTGTTATTCCACAGATCCTGCTAAACCTGACCAGTGTGCCCCAAATGTATGTTGGCTCATGCGTGGGGCCTTTTGCCCTTTTGTGGAGGGACTGAAGGTCAGAGGGAGCTGGCTTTGGGCTGGAGCAATAGCAGACAATTCCCTGCTGAGCACTGTCCAGAGGAATAAGATGATGCTTCATCTGCGAGGGCTGCTGTGGGACACTCCAGTGCTCCTTTTGTCCCTAGGTAGAAGTTGC
Source organism: Trochalopteron elliotii (assembly GCA_024734555.1). Taxonomy (NCBI): domain Eukaryota; kingdom Metazoa; phylum Chordata; class Aves; order Passeriformes; family Leiothrichidae; genus Trochalopteron; species Trochalopteron elliotii. The sequence continues at coordinate 532,874 of JANPWX010000277.1, read as the reverse complement.
AACAAGGTCCACCAAAGCAACCCCTTGGAAATGGAGCTTTGAGTTATCCAGGAGCATCAGAGAAGTATTTCTGTAGCCTGGGTGTTCTTGCTGAACCTCCCCCTGGCCTGTTATCTCCTCATTAGGAAAGAAAGGACAAGAACAAAATCCATATATGGCAGCCAAGCAAAGGTAGATGGGAAATGCACTTCAAACAGCTCCATCCTTTCAACAAACCTTTTTTTAGACTTCTCTCCTCCCCAACACACACTCTTTAATCATTATGAAAAGCCACCATTCAGAAAGCAAGGGCACTGCTCGGGCTACCTGGGATGGGCATTTCCCAGAAACCAGCCAGCACTAGCCCAAGGTCCTCTGAAATCGACTGGGAGACAGCACAAGCAACAACTCAAAGTCCAGGTGCTCTGCAACGTGGCACAGCTGTGGGCAGGGTGCTATGGGGGCCCTGGGGCAGCGTGCCCAGGCTGGCACACTGGACCACTGCTGAAGTGACCCTTTTGCCAGGCACCCCAGCCCAAAACCGGAGTGACTCTGCATTCTGCTGGAGCAGAATGATCCAGGGAGCATTCACCACGTTGTGGAGGCAGCTTTACCCAGTTATCCTGGCTGCAGCCCATGCTTTTGGCTGTATCTGTGTTACTGCCCCCGTGGAGCTGCCCTGCTGGGCACGGAGCAGGCGACCTGCCAGCGACCTCCGGAGAAAAACACACAGCACAAAGCAGCTTCTCCTGCACAACCACCCCCTGACATTATGGGGGCACAGCGAGCTCTAGAATGCTTGGCAGATTTTCCCCAGCAGATCTCGGAGCTGTTTGCCACTGTGAGCAAGTTCAGGCATGTTACAGAAGACCTTCAGACTCCGAGGACAAATGAGATGCGTGGATGAGTTTAAACCACCGGGCAAGACTGGGGTTTTGAAATTCCCAGGGTTGTGCCTTATTCTGAGCCTGGATTGGAGCCCAGAGAGTCCAGCTGCCAGCCTGGCATCGACACCAGCCCCCGTGATGGTCCTGCTGATATCCCTACTTGTTAGATACTGGCTTCAAAACCAAAACAGGAGGTTTTGTATCCTCCTCAAAACCCCACCCTCTGATCCACCTTGAAGTGGGATGCAGAACGACTGCTCAGTGAGACACCACAGGGTGTTGGCACAATGGTGTATTTATGTCACGAGATGAGATCAGCCACACGGAGTAGGTTGGTCTGTCTGGAAAGAGTCTGAGTCAAGCGTGTCCTATTACATTAGAGCTGGATTTTCAAAGGAGCTCAGCTCCCACTTAGGCTCTGTAACAAACAGACGGATATTCAAAAGGAGTTGGACGTGCTGGGTCGTACTGGCTGCTGAGCTGAAGTCCTTTGAATATCCAGCCAAACTGTTAGTGTGCCTGTTGCTGCAGGCAAAGCCCTCCTGAAATCCAGCCCCACTGTGAGCTCCATGTCCTGGGAAACCAAACTCATCTCTGCTCTCCCACATATCACACTGCAGTAGGTGACAAAAACGTAATAACCACCGTTGTCCTCGAGCATGTGGGGGTAGCAGCTCCCTGTCAGAGCACAGCTTTGGCAGATTTGCCCTTTGATCAGCTCAGCAGCATGGGTCAGGAGAGCTGAGCATGAAGGTTTCCTTGCCTTTTGTTCTGTGGAATTAGCAGAGTTAATCAGAATGACAGCGACTTCTGCCTCAGTGCAGAGGAAAGGTCAGTGGTTCAGGCTGGATGCACGACAGTTTTCTAGACAGTTGGAAAACAACACCATGAAAGCTCAAAGCATACATGCTGCTGGCACGGAGGGTCTCCCAACAGGGACCAGCAGGGAAGATGTTACTGTGGAGTGGAGGGAAGGAGGCTGGAGGAGGATTCCACACAGTCCAGCCAGACAGTGGCCTGTCACTGCACTTCATTCATCCCCCTCCTTACACTGCACAGTGAAGGTATGTCATCCTTATGGCACTGTGTACTGCTTATGTCACCCAGCCAGTATCAAGAACTTCTCTCTGCCAACATGCTTCTTAGCCACACTCCTGGGTGTGCATCCTGCTGGGCTTGAGGTCTTTGTCATTTCAGTACCCTGGTGTGGGAAGAGCTGTAAGGCACTGTGCTGGCATGTGGAGCAGGTGCTGGGTGTCCCCTTCCCATCACATCCCCCCAGCACCTCCATGCTTCAGGTGAGCAAGCCTTCTGTTACTGCTTTTACATCTTTCAGTCACTGTAATTTGCTCCAGTGAGCCCCTAAAACCCCACTGCTGAGCTGCTCTTGAGCTGGGGGCACTGGAGGGGCAGCAGTGCAGCAAAGGCTCTCTGTGGTAGCCCTGCCATGGCCTCAACTTTCCCACATCTCTTAAATTAACTATAGTTGAAGCAGTCACAAGTCTTAAATCCAGTTTCCTTGTCTGTAATGTGACCTCTTACCTTCCTCTGATCCCCCCAATTACAAGTGGTGGTTTTTGCTGTGGACATTCACTCATGTGTCTAATTAGTGGATTCTTTCTGTCAAAAGACACTAGCAGCCTTGACAGTGAGTCCTAATTTAAGTAGTTTGCATTTGTCCACAGCATTGGTGTTTTCAATTACTCCTGCTCCTAATTAAGTGCATCTGGATATCTGCAGAGGGAGCTCTCATGATCTGTCCACGGCTCTAATTAAAATGGCCTGGATGTCCATGACATTGGTGCCAGTCAAGCCTGTCACCAGCAGGTGATGCCCACCTTGGAACTGGCTGAAGAATGTGTAGGAATCATTGTTCCTGAGAAAGGCCTCCACATCCAGGCCTTCCTGAAGTGCCTCAGCCACCAGCCCTGGACTGCAGAAGGCTCCTGCTGCCTCCGTTGGCCCATCCTGCCCATCTGTTCCTCCGCTGAGGAAGAGGATCTCACACCTCCCTTGGGGGCTGCTGGCTCCTGTGGCCTGAGCCTTGTGCAGCCCCAGCCCCACACGCAGGGCCAGCTCCTGGTTTCTCCCTCCTTTGCCTGTTCCTTGGAGCTGGACTGTGGTTTCTCCACCAGCCAGGATGCAGACTGGTCTGTCAGGCCCTAATCCTCTCAGGGCCTGTAGAAACTCCTCCAGGTCCAAACCTGGGATCTGTAGCTCTGCTGCCAGCTGCAGGAGGTTCCCCCTCAGCTGGTCACTCAAGGGCCCTTTTCTGAGGCTGGTGAAGCCCAGGCAGACCAGCTGGATCAGCTGGCAGTACAGTGTGGCAACAATGCCCACTTCCCCCTGGACTGCTGCACTCAGGACCAGAGCTGCATAGCCCAAGCCCTCAGCCTGGCGTTTGGCCTCTTCCAAAGCCAGTGTGTTGGAGCCAAGGATGATGTTGGAAACGTGGGAGTAGTTTTCTGGAGCAGTGGGCTTGGTGGGAGAGCTGGAGAGGACCATTTCCACTGACTTGGGCAGGTGGTGCAGCAGGTTGTATTTGGTGAGTATCTGAAGGCAGTCTTGGACACTGTGGGAGCTGGGAGCAGTGGGCCCACTGGCTATGATGTCCAGAGGGTCACCTATCACATCAGACAGGATGAGACTCACCACCTGTGGAAAGAAATGCCCACAGATTATTGCAGGAAGCAAAGACAGGTGACCACAAAAGAACCCTGGCATAAGCACTGCTCTGAGTGCCATCCCCACATCAAAGCAGATGGAAACAGGGTAGGTCTTTGCCCATTTTTATTTTATGGACCTGTGAGTGTCACCTTGCCCTTCTCAAACCCACAGATTTACAGCCCCCTTTGAAGCTGGAGTATCATGTTGGAAGATGTAACCTGTGACACTGCACTTGTCAGGCCCAACCTACTGTGGGTTCAGCAATGGCACATGTTGAGAACAACCCCCAGGGGAGCCAAGGGTCAGAGGCAGCCTTGAAAGCACTGTGCTGAAGCACCAACACTTGGAAGTGCCTGCTGGGTGTGGGCTGGGGTCTGCAAGGTGGCATGAGGGGATGGCTGATGTTTCCCAAGTCTGAATTCCCACTCTTCCATCTCTCTCTCCCTGAGAGTTTTGGTCCTCAGTGAAATCTCAGCCAGAGAGCCCCAAAACAGTATGTGAAGTTGTTCACTCAGTATGGAAAAAAACTCTTGCAAGTTGATTAAACCTCTATTTTGAGGGTAGCTGGGTGATCTCTGGGCAAACAGGGGCTTTCCCTTGGTTACCTGTGCAGGATGTGCCAGCTGGGCCAGCCCTCCACCCTTCAGCATGGACAGAGTCTTCCGGACAACGTTCAGCTCCTGGATGGCAGCTCCTCGGGAAGCCAACATCTTTGTGAGTTTCTCCTTCTCCTTGAGGACAATGGGAGGGATGGGAGCAGGCAGTAGGGCTGATCCACCCCCTAGGATGCAGAAGAGATGGCAAGGATATCAGGATAGTAGGAAAGGGAGGACAAAGCAGAGGAGAGCAAGGCTTTAGCCTTTTGTCTTTCCTCAGCAGTATCTGGAGGGAAGGCAGAGGTGATTGGGGACCTCAGCTAACATCTCTGGAGAATTCAGCCATCTTCAACAACAGGCTTTAGTCACTGCTGTCCTGCACTTTCTGCAGTCAGCTACACTTCACTGAGGCAGTGTGAGGCTGGCTGGCTGGGGGCACCACGAACCTGCAGTGTGGTGGGGATGACAGAAAAGGGACAGCAACTACCTTCACCTCTGTACTGGGCTACAGGTGGGTCCTCACACTGATATTCAAGGGTTACACGGATGGGTGAGCAGGGAGCATGGCCTCCACAACTCACACAGCACTCAGTGCTGGGCACAGGTGGACACTGCCTGCTTTGGTGGCTCCATTTATTCAGGATAGTGTGTAAAAACACTGGCTAGGGGATGGAAACAGCTGAACTGCACTCATCTAGGCCTGGGAGGAAAGAAAAGGGGGCACAGTAGTACAAAGGACAATGCATACCCTGAGTCCAGGGTGATAGCTTCACTGATGAGAATTCTGTCTGATACAAGCAGGCATTGGAAATGTGGAAAAGAAGGCAAGATTCTAATGGAAAAGTGGAATGGATGGAAAATCCAGAGGAGAAAAGAGCAAGGTCTGTGCAGAGAGTGAACCTGCACAGAAGTACAGCTGAATGCTACTGTCAAAATGCAAAGCCTGCTCAGAGGTTTGAGACAAATCAGCATCAATAAAACATGATGAGCAAGAAAAACAAATGCAAATGCCTGTGTTTCAGTCAATAGCCAGGGATCTAGCTGAGAGGCAGGAGCAGTTGGGGACCGGCTGCTGTGTGGGAGTGCACATGCATAGGGAGTCACAGCCACAGGGAGATCCTGTACAGGCTCCCTGAAGGGCTGAGGAGTCTCTTGGAGATCCCTGTAGCCAAAAGACAGGAGGAAGCCCAGGGGAATCCCCAGAAAGCACAACTAGCTTCCACTCGCTTGGGTGTTTGCCTAATGGCACTGCTCTCTCTGTACTGGATCAGGCTTCAGCATCCACAGAGGAATAAACACTGAGCAGAGGAGACCACAGCCTTTCTGCAGAGCTGCTCCAAACGCCCCTGCATGCTTCTGCCCTGTGACATGCACTGGGCTCAGGATGAGGTAATGTCACTGCATCCCTCTGATGCATCTTCTTACACAGTCCTGGATCTGGGGACAGTCTGGGGGCCACTAGTCAGGCTCTGGGGCTGTGCAGGGCTGCCCCTGCAAGGCATGCAGCTTATTGTGGTACCTGGAGGCCTCATTTCCACTAGCTGGGAAGGAGCTAGTGACCCTGGGAAAGGTCAGTCCTAACTCTCAGCTTTCAGACTCACTCTCCTGCACAAAGGCAGAGAATGCAAGTCTACCAAGTGCTTGCTTCTCCAAGTTTGCATCCCCAAATGTAAGGAGGGGGCAGGAAGAAAGTATCTCCTTGCCAAGAGGTGAGAACAGCTGGGCTGTGCCCAGAGGTGCCACTTCACTGTGGCAGCACAACCACAGGACCCAGCCTGTGTAGCTCAGCCACTTTCCAGTGCTGTGAGGCAGCATGTCTACTGCAGCAGCAGGAAGCCCTGTTCTCTCCCTTGCTGCATCCCTGGAGCAAGGATGGCAGAAGGGAGAGGAAAAATCAGAGGTGCAAGTGTGCATGCTGAAGGGGCTGGCACAGCACAGCACAGCACTCCCTTGCTGCATGGCCAGGGGTGGGCAGGCAGCTGGGGGCCCTCAGCAAATCCCATTCCCTGGGATCCCCACACTACCTGAGATGAGCACAAGGAGCAGGTCATCAGCAGTCAGACCCTCAGCCAGCTCCAGGATGGCAGCTGCTCCCTTCAGAGCCTCTTCATCTGGGAGGTTGTTCTTGGCACCTTCGATGACCTGGATTTTGCTGTGTGGCTTCAGCAGCATCTCCCTGTTGAGGTAAGAGAGGCAATTACACCATGGATCTGTGCACCCACACAGGCAGCCAGGCTGTCACCTGCAGGTGCCTGCTGTACCAGTGGCATACAGTGAGTGACCAGGACAGCAGTTCTGGCCTTTGCTGAGTGTCTCTTCCCCACAGCTGGAGAGTCAGCACATCCAGCACAAGAGGTGGGCTACGTCCCTGGTGTCACTGGGATGTGATGGTGGTTGAAGATGAGAGGTGGGGTGGATGGGGTGGGCAACAGAGCAAGGGCAGCTCCAAAGGTCTTAATGTGTTCACAGCAACATCCCACAGAGGACAAATATGGCAGCCTACACCCCTCCTTCCTGCTCCCCAGAATTGTCCAGAAGCAGTCCTTACTGCATTCCTGCTCGCTGCAGGCTCTCCTGGATCCCTAGCGGCACATTGATAATCCCCCGAGTGAGGTGGTCTCCCAGGATCTCTTCTGCTGCTGCGGCCATCCCCAGCACAGCTTTTCCAAAACCCACCAGGTACAGGTCCCTCTTCACTGGAAAGGCCTGGCCCTTCACCAGCAGCTGAGGGCACCCATCTCCCTGGAGCTTCAGAGCCCTCTTCAGCATGGGCGCCGGGCGGACGGTGCCCACAGCCCCACGGAACAGGGACAGTGCGTGCTCACGGAGGGACATGGTGCACAGGCTGCCAGGGCTGAGCCACTCTGCGCTGGGGGGTGGGCTTGTGCACTCTCTGCCAGCACTGGCAAGGCCTCAAGGGCTGAAACAGCCAGCAGCCTCTGACCTGCAAAGGAAAGTGAACATTTTTGCTAGTAGCAGAGACAGGGCTGTCACAGAAAGAACAGAGAGGTCAAAACATGAACCGTGGAAGTCTAGCTCCTGTTTCCCCTAGATTAAGGTGCCATACGAGCAGCATTTTCTAACTTCTCCCCAGGCAGGAAGAAGGGAAGGACAGTGTCACATTCAAACTATCTGTCAGCTTGTGATTCCCCTGCAATCTCATCACCTCCTGCAGGGAAGGTGAGCTCTGCCAGCCAGCTTCTCCATCACTGCAGATTTGCCACTGGCAAGCCATCATTTCTATTTGCTTAGTGTTTGACACCTTTCCAAACCGTGGAAGCTGCTCTCTGTCCTGGAGAGAGCAGGGCATCTGAGTGGAACAGCTTTTCGCTACGTTAACTCCCTTCCTCACGCTAGCCAAATGCTGATCTCATCCTCTGGCTGTGCATTGCCCCATGTGTCCCCTGCAGCATCAGACATGGACTGAGGAGAAACAACAGCCTTGCTGGCTGCCTCATCCCTTGCTGCTGGTGGCCACAGAGGGACCAGTAATGAGGATTCCTCACTAAACAGCAAATTAACACAAGGCTTCATTTACCTTTCTCTTCTAGTCTTCATTATCCATTAAAATCACATTTAGAGCCCAAATAAGACTTCATATCCAGGCAGAGTTGCCAGCCGTGTCTGTGAAAGCTCATTTGAGCTGCTCTCCACTGAGCATTAGCATTATATGCAACAGATCTGTGCATGGACCAAAAGATCTCAGCTGCTCAAGGGCAGATACTTGTCTTGACAGAGGAAAGGTGGCCCCTGCCTGCACACACACATCTATTCCCTCCCAGCATTTATCCTTCTTTCTGTTAACTGGCAGCAAGTTCACTGCTGGTTTCTGAGGATCAAAGATCCTTGTGATCTGCATCTCTTCTGCTCATGGCATTTAAGGCAGGGTGCCAGGAGGCTGAAGCAGCCAGGGTAACACACTTGATCACAGACTCATTGAAATTACCTGAGAGAGTTAATCCTCTCTCTAACAAGTGGATGTGTTTTGTGCAAGGGCTTCTTTTAGGAGAGCTCAGGAGTCCAGAGGTCTCTTTGTCCTGACACTCCCATAGCATTGCAAGGTGTTAATCATTAAGCTGGACAAGCTTTTCAACAGCTCCTCTAGGTCTAAATCTGCCTGATTTTGCTGCAGGGATCCAAAGGATCTACACAAAAAACTTCTACAGACCTTCTCAGACACTGAAACTTGGGCACACTCTGAAGTCTTGGGACAAGGGACCTGTAGGTAAGGCTATACAGAGAATCAAAGGTTTGTCAGAAAAAGAACCCCAAAAATCACTGAAGTGGGAAAAGACCCTTAAGAACAAGGCTAACAGTAAATTGCTTAGGAGAACAGATTTTAAAGACAAAAGCCAAGGCAGAATAACTATCTATGTGTAGTCCCTTTAGGTGCTGGTCAGAAGGACTGACCCTTTTCAACCACGAGGAAACAGGGGAACAAAAGACAGGGTGCCCTGACCACTTTGTTACTAGACTCTTAAACTTCACAGCAGCTGATGCTGCCAGCAGTTCAAACCACTGACCCCACTTCAGTGAGGGCCAGAGTAAGTGTTCTGACTGCAGTGAAGTCAGCTGTGCACCTCTCAGGAACTGAGATAAGCATCTCTGCTCTCAGCAGGTCTCTGATTCACCTGTGGGCAAGTGCAATCAGAGGAAGGTGCTACAAAGCAGAGGTGCAGCACACCCCAGGTCACTCTGAGCTGCAATACAAAGTTTTCAGGAATGGTTGGAGAAGAAAAGCTTAAAGGGAGCCAGGGGAGTTTAAGAAAATAAATTTCAAAGTTTTTAACAGGCTTTGTCTCTGCCTTGATGTTTCTGTGCATGGCTGTCCCTGAAGCCCGAGGAAATTGAGCACAACCAGACCTGCAAGCGTGGCTCCTGTCACACGTGCCCTCCTGGCAGCCCCGTGCAGCTCCAGCTCCAGACACCACACAGCAGGCACGAGTTCTTTAAAAGCAATCCTCTCCTACTGGAGGTGGAAAAACTAAATGCCAGCTTAATTCATCTGGCACTTGTGTACATATTGCTAATGCTTACTCTGGAAAGCATTTCAGTACAAAAGCAGGCATGTAATCTGTTTTCTGCACTCTGAACTCAGATTATATTTTAACCATTGAGGCCTGAGTCAGAGTCTGTGAAAGTCAGCAACTGCTGTTCTGTTGCATCTCAGGATTTTGGGGTCCACTGCCTGACTCTGATCTCACAGCACAGGTGTAAAGGCAGAGTAAATACAGGGTAAAACCCCTTTGCAGTCAGAGGTTATCCAACTTTATACCAGTGCAACAGCGAGCTGAATTTGGCACAGATCCATCTGCTTTGGATGTCTCAGTGTGTGACTCTGCTCCTTGTCAGCTCTGATTAGACACACAGGCTCACTGGAGGCTCCCCTTGGAATGGGGGTGCTGCTAATGATACCACAAATCTGTTTTTATGTAGTTTATTTATACAGTCTCAGGCACTGGGTACTAAATGTCATCCGGGAACAGCTATAAATCAGTGCTATGAAATCCACTGTAGATATTAACAAAAAATAAAACTCCTACTCATTTTACGAAGGCTTTAAAAACAAGATCAAGAGAACTGAATATCACCCCAAAACACAAGCAGTTGTGGAAAGAAAAATAGCCCAAATGGCAGCTCTCAGGCTCCCTCCCCAGATGGTGGGTTTAGAAGTGGTGTAATTGCCTGTTAACTGCTACATATTGCACGAGGGGAAATTACACCCTCACATCCCTGCATTTTCCTCTTCCCACTGCTGGCTGTGAGGAATCTGGGCTGGGAGAAGGGCCTGATGATGTGACTCATTACTTCAGGCACTAATCTTAGTTTCCCAGTTTCTCAGGGAAATCACTTCAGGATGAATGAGCCCTCTTCTATACTGATATAAGGTGACAAGGTATAGGCAGGAGTGAGGTTCAGATGTCACACCTTCCCTTTGTTCCTGGTTGGGATAATTTGGAGTTGGGACACAGACAGTCTTTTGAAAAGTTTCCTGTAAGTTCACACTAAGCTTAGGATGAAAATGATGCTAAGAATTGCCTGTTCCAAAGAGAGCTGGAGGATTGTAAGGGGTTTAGATTAATCCCCTTTAAATGAAAACTTCCTCAGCTCTCATTCATTTCAATCTACGCACTTATAATAATCTACACACACCATTATAAGCCCTTTCTTCAGAGGGCTTCTCCTAAGCCTGTACAAATTTCCACTGTTAGCTCTCACACCAAAACCAGCAAAACCCCAGCCTCTCATTTTCACCTTCTCTGGGAAAGAGGGAGGGGAAGGAGCTGGGCCATGATAAAATACAGGCAAAACACTCGTTTGCATTACCTTTCATTAACTTTTTAATTAAAGCAATTCTGCAGTCAGAGGGAGACAGAAACAATCCAGCAGTAGGGGCAGAAATGTGGTAAAGCTGCCAAGTAAAAGAGACCAAAAACATGGACATAGTGGGGCAGAGTCTGAGCCATAAACTTGGAGGCACACTGGGGAAGAAAACATTGAACAAATGAGCTGGCCATGCCCATGCAGTGAGAAAAGTGAGCCAGCACCTCACTCCATGGCAGGTACTCAAAAGCTAGAAAAATACTCCTTTCTAGGGGCCAGTCTGCCATCACTGGGCAGAGCTGAGCTGTTCCTGGTGCTGTGGTTGGAGGTTCATTCAAGGATTTGCATCTTGGGCTTGTGGTTTTCTCTGAAGTCGGGGCGATTGAGCTTGTTACAGGCCAACCCAACCACACACACATCCTGAGCCTTTCAGGTGCTGCTAGATCAGAGGATACTGTGCCACAATGTCTGATTTAACTGAGAACTTCAGGGACCTAAGTTACTTTATCTTCAATGCTGTCAGGATGCCTCTGGATTTCCTCCAGGACTGCTGGCTGGCCCACCTTGTACAGGGTCAACTTCAAAATCCCTGAGGGGCTAGGAAAATATTTGAGATGGCACTAGATCAAAGCCCAGTTGTTCGAGGATAATTTTGAGCTCAAGCTCTGAGAGACAGATTACAGCAGTAAACTCCCAGACACAGTAAGTTTTAGCAGTGTCTCTTGCTCCTCATTTTTCTTGCTGCACGACTTTTTTCTGGCCTCTCAGCATGTGAATTACTGACAGACTCACCAAGGCTCTCTGCTTCCATCTCTCCTGCATCACCAGGGGAATTTACCTGTGCCATACAACAGAGTGGAGATTTTACTGCCTTAAACTCCCCCATTCCCACTTACTGGCACATCTCCTCTATCATTTGATATATCAACTTTAATTTGCCTGCTGAGCCCTGCTCAAACCCAAGCTTGCTGCTCCACATGGTCCCAAAAGCATTACAAGAAAATTTTCCAGGAGATGCACTGAACCCAGGAGGGAAACAACGCAGTGAAGGCTTGTTCCAAGTGACTATTCTGGGAGGATTAGATGGGGGATTTTTCAAGACTAATCTCTTTAAATGAAAATTTCAGAATTTGATTAATTTTTTAATCTGCACATGGATTTGCATAAAATTACTGCACTGCCTCATTCACATTTGGCAAAAGAGGAAATGTCTGCAGCAAGGATGGGCAGCTATGGAGAGCCCAGTGCACGAGAGGGTGTGCAGGGACAGGGTGAGGGGCCTTTGCCCCCTCTCACTGCACTGCTCCTGCATCCCTAAGTGGGAAAAAGGATGAGGATGGTCAGCAGCAGTGTGATGAGACCAGAGGGTTTGCCAGGCAGGCAAGGGAGAAAGTAGGGTGGAGCCTGGATACCTTTGTTTTAAGAATATGCTGAGCTCTGGGAAACCCAGGAGCCCTAGTTTCCAGTACATGGCTTTCTATATGTTGCTTGGAAAAGAAATATGTTGCTCTCATGACTGATTTACTCACCAGGAAAGTATCAACAGGGTCTCTTTGCCTTTGATGGGGAATGTGGCTTAAGGCCAAACACAGAGAAGATAAGTGTTCTATTCAGCATTTTATATATATAGATCAGTATCATTAACAAAAAAAAAATTAACTGGATTTGACATATGCATCTTACTAGTTTTTCTAGGTCACGCTCCCTTCACTCCCTATATACCTTTTGGAAATTATTTTCCTGTGCTCTGGGGATTGCAAGGAAGAAAAACTTTTCACTAAAAATTCTTCTGTAGCTCAACACAGAACACTACTACCCTGAAGCCAAGCCCATGCCAAGTCTACTTCCTTTCATGCTGTAATTTCTCAAACTCCCTATTCTGAGTCAACTTGCCATCAAAGATGAGAGTCATTTAAAATCCAGGGAAAGATCACAGTATTCTAGAGAAGATGAAAAGCTGCGAGGCTTGAGGACTGGAATAGTAGAAAGGGGTTGAAATTCAGTGCTGTGAAATACAAGGTCATGGTCTTTGGGATTAATAGCAGAAAATTATGAGCTCCTCAGCTGGAAATAACATAAGAGGAGAAAGAGCCAGGAATCTTAATCAGTCACAGGATGACAATTACAGCTGCCCTCTGGGCTGAGACAAGAGGCTGTGAGGAACGTGGAAAGCAGCAGATGTGAACTGCCTGGACTTTGCTGAGGTTTTTGACATCCTTCCTGTGAGCAGGCTGGAGGGTGGGCTGGGCAATCACAGCCAGCCCTGCTGGAAATCAGCCTGACCACTGGGCTCAGAGGGCAGAAAGCAGTGGCTCAGGGTCCCCCTGACATCTGGTAATCAACAGGGACTCTGCTGGGGTTTGTGTCACCCCGTGGCTTCATTAGTGACCCGCAGAGTAGCACAGAGTGCTTAATTTGGGGGGAACTGCTGATGGAGGCGCCTTCCAGAGGAACTGTGATAAACTCAGGGTCAGGGCCCACAGAAAGCTCAGGGCACTCAGCAGGGAGAAGTGTGAATTTTTGCTGCTGAGCATGCCCAAGTCCCTGTATTGTGCAGGTTCCAGTGGTATCTAATAAAGAAATGCATAGGTAGAATAACTGCATTTGATCGATATTACTCAAGCAGCAATTAAACGTTTTTTCCATTAACTAATTTTGCAAGGGCATTATCCATAATTCCTACTTAATATGACATTTTTCTAGGAGATCCAATTATCCTGCCAGCTAAATTCCAGCTTGGTATAAACTGACAAACTAAGTTCCAACGATTAGGAAGAAAGGCAGAAGAATAAAAAGGAAGTGACAAAATATCAAATCAATAACCCACGGTGTTATACAACTCTAAAACTTAGCTAAGTTATTGTAGGTGTTTTGAAGTAAATTGTCTTATGATGTTATTGGTGAGTCACCTCTGGGGCCCGCAGGAGATAATCCAGGCTTTGATCCTGCAATTTAGAGTGTGCAGGAGGCACGACATTCTGAGCTTTTCTAAAACCTCCCATCACACGAAAATCAGCTGTGGGTTTTGAACCGGCCTAACAAAGGGCGAGCTGACCCCGAGACCCGCAGGAGGAACGAGGGCACGTTTTGCTATCCCCGGACTCCTCTGTGAGAGTCTTGACTTTGTTTCAAAGTAAAAAAGGTAAATCGTTCTAAGGAGCCAATCCCACGGCAGTGTGAAAGGAGGAGTCGGCTGAGATCTCTAAACATGTAACAGGGAGCTGCAGCGAGCAAACAGCACGGGCGGGGACTCTGAGAAAACAAACACTGAACTAAATCAGACACGCACACAAAATAATTCAGCCTGTCTGAAGGACGTGCAGAGCTTTAACAGTCCCTGGGCTTGCTGAGGTTTGACCACAGGAGGGCAACAGGATCCAAAAGCAAAATCGAGCTATTCCTTTGAAAGGAAATGCAATTAACGTTCAGGAAAGCATCTACAGTTGATTTTTTTTCTTTTGATTGCAAGTTTCTGGGGGACTGAAGTGACGGGATCTGCTAATTTCTAAATTTAAAATAGCAGAAAACTGCGGGGTGAGATTCTCACAGCTACTCTTATACTCCAAGAACAGCTTTTTAAGGTAAGAAATACACAAAAACATGCACACTGAGCCTGTCATCAGGATTTGTGACAGAAAAAAGCAGTTGCAAGGTGTGTGTATAAAAAAAAAAAAAGCCTCAAAAGCCATGGTGTGTTTCTCAAAGGCTTCAGTGTGTGCTGCCCACCTTTATCTGAGAGTTTACGTGGTGCAGAAGCATCATGGTGCTACAGCTGTGGGGCTGCTGTTGCTGCCAACAAGCTTTTAGAGGAATAAAAATCACTGGGAGATAAAAATGCGCAATAGCTGGACTGAAAGCAGGCAGGGAAGGGTGAGAAAGTCATCACAGTGTATTTCAGAGGAAGGGGAGCTGACTGATGCTCCCTGGTCATGCTGGGCTGCCCAGAAGCTGTGCCACGATGCCAGCACAGCACATGCACCCCATAAACGATTTCACAGAAGCACAGAACCCTAAATCCCCCTGAATTTCCCTAAAATTACCCCAAAACTCCCCCAAATTCTCTTTTTTCTCCCCTAAAATGCCCCCAAATTTCCCCAAAACTCCCCAAAATCCCCTCCAAAATCCTCTAAATTTTCCCCAATTTTCCCTAAATCATCTTTTTTCTCCCCAAAACCCCCCTGAACACCCCAAACTTCCCCAAATTCCCCCAAAATCTCCCCTAATCCTCCCCAAAGTAGTTCCAAACTCCCTCCAAACCCTCAGCGGAGTTGTGT
>JANPWX010000277.1:488818-513174 GCA_024734555.1 Trochalopteron elliotii | reverse complement strand
TTTGCCTGTGGCTTCAATCGTTGTCTTAGTTTAGATACAATGAATCAAGGTGTTGATTGACTTCTGTTACCTGAGGGTAATGAGCTGAGGGCGTGTTTCTGTCTCTCATTGAATTGCCCGGTTCTTTATTTCTTCTGCCGTTGATCACACGGTGCTCATCTTGTTTTTTGGATAAACTCTCAGGAATTTGCAGAGCACTCGAGATCTGGTGCCCCTGTTCAGAAGATGCAAACCTGCACCAAGGACGTTTGTAGTCCATGAGAGTTGGAACAATTTGAGCCCAGTGGTGTCGTTATGACATTAAAATCTCTCTCCGTCCATGTGTGCCTTTGTCTGCTTTAAATCCCTTCAGGTTTTAAGTTTTACATGTGCTTATTGGTGCAGAGATGTAGTTCTGAGGTTGGTTTTGGTTCTTTTGTAAAGTCAGGGCTGGGAAGGATGACATCCACACGGAACATGGAAGGAAAACAAGTGTGTGGATTATAGGACAGGGAATAGAAAGGACAGGGTAATGTGGGAATGAAAAAGAAGTGGCTTGGGAGCATCAAGATAGAGATGGATCAGTGTTGTGTGTATTTTCTAGCAAACCAGGTATTCCTAACCCTCCTGCTTTTCCAAGCAGGTCAAGACATCATATTGCTGGGAGGAAGGATTGCCTCCTGCATATTCCCTGTATTTTGTGGCACATCTATTGTGTATCACTTCAGACTTCTGTGTAGTTTGATTGCTTTACACATTAAAGTTGTTGGTGTTCCCCATCTGCTGGAATGAACTCTGCTGTGAAAGTATTTAATTTTTATTCATGTAGGAACAGGTTACTCCATACATATGGAGTGTGCCATGGATTGTATCCCAGATCTTAATTATATACAGCAGTAGCAGGGCTGAGTGATGTTAATGCAGATGGTATTGATTGCTCTTCCCCTTTCAAACTTGTGGAGAATAGTTTGGTGGGTTGGGAGGCATTTGGCCCTTTCATTCCAATCTCCATCTAACCCTGAAGTGCTTTATGTAGTCAGAGGGTTTGCTTTAATTAAGTTAAATGTAGATCAGTGGTCCTCAGCTGCAGTGCTGCAGGGCAATGAGAGTAGTTTCAAGGTAACTTCTGTGTCAGTTCTCTAGTGGTTATAAAATTTGAAAATTATTTGAAAGCTTCTCATGCACTATCAACTGGCTTAAAAGTGTAGCTGTGATTTTTAGGGGTAGCTGGGGATGCAGGACACACTTGTTCTCTAACCTGGAAAGTTTTGTTTTGAATTACTTTGTCACTGGAAATTCATGTGAAGATGAGATTTCAAGTCTCTGAGTAATCATTGTTGTGGCAGTTTCAGGCTTGTATTTGTTTTATTTTTCCTTATAAATCACAATCTCAAGAGCCTGGAACTCTCACCTGCTTGGATATAATGGCCAGGAGGAAATTAAATGTCCTGCTTACTGGGGTTCAGTGTAGGATACCCTACTTCATCAAATGGCCTGAAAATTAATGCCTTTCCCTGTGTAAAAGTGGCAAAATTTGGTGTGTGTCCTCTGTTAATGAGCAGTTGTGCTGGTAGAATTAAAATGCAGCTGTTTGGTTGTTCTGTTGGAGTATCCTCACCTAATTTGCTTTGCTTTCCACACCAAAATGAGTTGTACAGCTCTATGAGAGTGTGTCCAGCCCCATCTTGGTGATCTTCAGTGTCAGGACAGCTGAAACAGTGCTGTGCAGCCAAAGGCTGACAGGACAAGATTATCTGCTTATCATATTGTTCTGGGCTTAGGCAACTGACATGAGCATCCAATGATTTTGGTCCCCATATTCCACTCTTATTTCAAAGTGTGAAAACAACTAAATTATTATTAAATTTTTAACCCATCCTGCAGCACCACATCCCTGCACAGTAGGCTGGCTCAGAAGCATAACTGAGAGGCTCAGTGGAATCTGTTTGGACTTAAGGAAGGATTGTGAAAACTTGTGGAACAGTTTTGTGTTGGGATGTACAGCAATCCCTGGAGCTGGGAACAGCTGGCTGCACATTGGTGACCCTGCTATGACAGAATGGTTCTCTGGTGAAGGTTTTGCTTGTATTTTAGTGTGTATCAGTTGTGTGTTATTGATACAAATAAAGTGGTGGATCTGGGCTCTTGCTTAGTTGTGCTGTTTGCTGGGCACATCCACATCCCTGGTTGTGGAGGGTGTTTAATCCACATCAGCAGTGATTCAGTCCAAGGCAAGGATGATATTACAAACCTTACCTGTGTTTTGTTTCATCTTTTTAGCAGATTTGACTGAGATCTTGTATTTTTCTTTGTCAGTATTTCTTCCTTTGTAGGTGGGCTGGATAGATTGACCTTGACCTTGGAATTTAGTGATTGTGATTTGTGGATAAAAAGTACTTAGTTTTCTTGTTTGTGTTTAAAATAGTTGAGTGGCAGCAGGTCTTATGTGCAGTGACATGCTTCTGTTTGTATTGGTTTGCATGAAAACTTCACCTTTTGTAGAACACAGAACTGCTTTTCCTTCTTTTTGGTAAATATGCTTTTGTCTTTCCATTGATCTTTAGTGTCTCTTGTCTATATTAATTTATTCTGAATAGATCTTCTAAGGTTTAAACTTGTAATAGAAAAGGAAAAACCAAACTAGGGGAATATAATATGTATAATATATTTTGAGATAGGTTTTTTTTACTTGGTTTGTTGTTGGGTTTTATTCCCACCAGATTGGTCAACAGCATAGCTGAGGTAACTTCAGAAAACAGTGTGGGGAAGTATATCACACATAATGTTAGTGTGTCAAAATTTAAACTAGGTGTATTTTTTTCAGTGTGTGGCTTGTTTGGATCTGAAGAACGATTTAAAAAACTGCTGGAGGAACTGTGGAAGAATCAGTAGAGATTTGGTTTGTGGTACAGGTGGTGTGTGGTTTTTCACTGCACTTGCTGTATTGGCTTTCACTTCACAGGAATTTGTCCCCAGCAAGTTTGTTTGAAGTCAAACCCCTATGGCTTCTGCTGCTTGAGAACTGATATTTAAAAATGAATGTCTGTTTTTTTTTCTGATATGAAAAGTCTCCAACTTGTGCTCTTGTTTGGGTGTGTCAGGTTGAGGCTGATGAAGAAAGGAAAAAGTGCAGCATAATAAGAATATCATGTCTGAGGGTGTAGTCTGACAAACTTTTCTCTTGGCAGCAGTTTTGGTTTCGACTGCTCCTGCTGTTTGTTTCCGTTCCCATGCTGTTGTCTTTGGTTGTGTGGGTAAAATATTTTGTGGGCCTGTGTAATAACCAGAGTTATGAATTTCTGGATTAAAAATAACTCCAGGAAGAGATGGTATTTCTGGTGTTGATCAGTACCCTTGCTGGTCCACTGCCCAGCTCTGAAACCTTGGTGCCCCCTCAGTTGGGATGAAAGGGGAAGGAGGGTGGTGGAGATCTTGCACTGCTCAAACAGGCACCACTGCTGTGAAATACCCTTATGAGCCAGCTGCTTCTAAGCTTACTCTGCAGTTTAAATTTCTAGTACTGCAGTGTGTTACCTGCTTACCAGACCCCCAAAAACCCATTCTGTAGGCTGTGTTCACTCTCACTAGTGTTCTTCATTTTGTTGCAAAATGTTAAATTTGAGTTTCCTGCCTTACAGTTGGATACAAGCATAATTCTGCAGTGGTTTGAAAAAGTCCCTATATTGCTATGTCTGTTACAGATGACTGGTGTATAGATGTGTTTGGGTTCATACCCCATGGATGAGACACCCTGTTCTAGGTTTCGAAGTAACAGAGAACAAAGACAAATTATGCTCAATCTAAAATAAGCAGCAGATGAATGGGAGATTTGAATGGGCAAGGGCACAGTAAGGCAGTGCTGCTTGCTGTGCTCATTATGTTAGCTCCTCCTTTTCTTTTTGCAGTAGACATCATAGGAAAGGGAATTTTTGGGGGAGACACGTGCATTTTGCTGTGTTGGAGAGAACTCCTCAAGCCTAGGGATAGTCTTGGAGTAACAACAAGATCCTTGTTTGAAAATCAAATACAAAAGCTTTTCTTTCTTTGTATAAAAGCATCTGACTTCTTGAAACAATGACGTAATGCCTCAGTGGGGACAGGCCTTGTTGATGTGAGTTTTGTTTGGAGATTTTTGTTGCAGAGAGTGCAATTATTTCTGCTTGCTCCTGACAGACCAAAGAGGACCCTGTACAGTAAGAAGTATGGAGTGGACCTCATCAGATACACACATGCTGCCAACACTGTCGTGTACAGCTCCAACAAAATAGATGGTAAGTGATCCACTGGAGTGGAGCATATTGATCTCCTTACACTACATGTCTGGATAATTAGCATTAAAGATGTGGGGAGAAGGTGTAACAACTCTTGAGTGTTGAGCACTCTGTCAGAGGCAGAGGAGGGAAATAATGTCCAACACTAATGCACAGCTTGGTGCTAATCCCTTGAGCCTCTTTATGTTTCGTTCATTGCTGCAATCACTGAGGGGTTAAACGTTGTTGGGAAATAAAACCTGAGATCTTCATTGTGCTGTTCAGTTGGTGTTGGTATCAGTGCTGTCACTGGCCTCTGCACCTTCATTTCTTGGCTGTGAGTGAGGTGGAAGGAGCAGCTGGGCCAAATGCCATAGCTCTGTCTGGTACACACAACTCAGCTGCAGAGGAAGGGAGGGCAGGAGCTTCAGGCAACTCAACAGATTCCCAGCCAAGCCTGGAGGAGGTCTCAGAGCTCAGTCTTGGTTTTGTTTGTTGTAGTCAATGTCTAAGAATCTTGCAGTGACCAAGTCTCTTAGCACAGCACTTTACAAATGGATTTTAACATTGTACTTGTAGACTCATCATTTCTGTAGCAGATGTTTTGGTCAGGATTTTCCTTTGCAGAGATGAAAATAGTAGAGATGCTGGTGCCTTGTGATGTGTGCTGGGCTACTAAAGGAGTTGCAAAGGCTGTGAATTTAGAGAAGATGGAAGAAGAATTAGGAAGTCAGGTTAAACTAGAACAAGCTGGGTCTGAAACTAGAGGAACAAGGAAGTCTCCACCAGAATTGGATTTAATGGTGTAAAAGGATTAAAAGTGTCACAGGAAGCACGTGCCTTTTTAGCCTGTTTCAGAACCTACTTATTTTTTTAATGATGTTATTACTATATGTCACATTTTTATTTGGCTTTTATTTAATTTATAATAACTAATAATTAACAATCTAATGAGGCATTTTAATGCCATTTTGAGTATTGAGTTTTTGTTTATAAGCACTGATAAGACTTAAGTCTTCCTGCCTCTGGGTAGCATTATGGTGAACACTTAATTAGAAGAAAAGAAAGAGAGACAATGTGAGAATGTTTGTTACTGTTATAGATGGT
Organism: Trochalopteron elliotii; assembly: GCA_024734555.1. Classification (NCBI taxonomy): domain Eukaryota; kingdom Metazoa; phylum Chordata; class Aves; order Passeriformes; family Leiothrichidae; genus Trochalopteron; species Trochalopteron elliotii. The sequence goes on along the minus strand of JANPWX010000277.1, from coordinate 507,838 downwards.
AACCTTAATTAGACCAACAGTGTGTTCTTTAGGAGTCCAGGTACCCTGTAGTCCCTAATACATGTGGTCATGGGCAAGGTGCATCGTATTAACCTGTTCTGCAGGTATTGGGAGGGAAAATTACCTCAGGAACATGCTATAGGAATGCTGATGCTTGTTTCCAAGCATATTTTTCTGTTGAATTGCTACCAATCTACTTGTGAAGATTCCTTCAAGACCTCTGGACTTATTTCCTGTTGCCTGATTCCAGGCTGAGGTAGTAGTTTGTACAGTTTGAGGGTCTATGATACCACCCGGTACAGGAGATAACTGTACAGGCCACTGCCTTGCCTGGGACAGAGCACTGCCAGCAGTGAGGATCACAAAGGAGCACAATTCCCCAGAGCTTCCTCTTTAGCAGAGGAGGATGGAATTCTGCACGGATACTTCGGAGATCAGGTAATGACAGTTCTTGCAGGAAAAACTAGAGGTGAGCCTTAATGGCAAGTTTGAAGCATGTTGGTTCTATCCATTATGGGATGTGACACTGGTGTTAGGGATTTATGTTTTGGATAGTCACTTCAGGCTACTTAGAGCCTTTCAGAGCTGTCTGTCACCAGTACCACATTTCCAGCTTGTTCAGTCAGCTTCAGTTTACTTGTCCAATACTGGAGGGGGGTTTAGACCTCTGATCTCAACTTGATGAGCAACCTCAGGCAAAAATGAGAAGTTGATAATTTTTTCACAGATAGAAACTTCTGCTGAATGAGCCTTTCCAAACATTCTGAGCACAGTAGCCCCTCTGACTGTCAAAATGCCCAGTACATGTTGCATCCTCTTGGTACATGTTCTTCTGAGTCAAAAGTGAAGTTGTCCCTGACCCCAAGCAGGACTTGTTGTTCCAGCAGTACAGAGTCTGCACATAAAGATTAACAAGTGGCTTCTGTCTTGTAATAATTGTTTCCTCTTAGAAGGATTTCTTGTAATTTTGGGGAGGAAGTCTCAATAGCATCTTCCAGAATCGTGGGCTACTCTTGGTATGTTCACCTGTATTCAGGATTAAATTGGCACTTGAGAAATGTGCTGCTGCTCTCATCTATTCGATTCATGTTTAAGCTTGCTTGAAGTGCACTAAGCTTTAGATTACTCTGTCCTCTTCTTAGAGCTTAGCTGCTGTAAGTGCACAGAAAGTGTGAAGCTGTCGATTGTCAGATTAAACAAAAAGGAGAGAGATTTGCTAGGTTTTAATGGTCTTGTCCTGGCTTTGAAGTTGATTGTTTTATCTTTAGCTGAGTGCCAGAATTTGTACATTTCCTGTGTGTACTGCTTAGTTGGGGATTTGTTTGTTGAATGTGTATGTAGGAAAGAGAGCAAGATTTGCAAAGGGTTACAAAGTGGTAGCATCTACTGTGTAAATTTGATACTCTCCATTTTGTGAGAGTGATGGAATAAAATCTGCTGCTACGTAAATTTTAGCACCTTTGAAATTACCTTGCATAAATCACATGACAGTTGTTTTTAAAATGTAACATAACTTCAGACTAGGGGAAGTATCTTTTCTTGTTGCCTAATTTTCAGTTCTGCTTAAGAACTGAGTTGGTTGATGTCTGTTTCTGACTTGATTCTCTTTCAAAATCTTACTTGAAATTAAATGACCCGACTTAAGCACTGTGGTGAGATTACTATTGCTCTGGGGAGCAAGTTACTATGTGATCACTTTCAGATAACCTTGGGCTGGTGGTATAATAAAGCTTGTGGTTTGTTTATGTTTCAGACACAATCCGATACCTTTCCCTGCATGACAACAAATACATTCGGTATTTCCCAGGGCACACAAAAAGGTGAGATGTGGCTTGGGGACAGGACAGGAGAAATTGAAATAAGAATGGTAATGGGCTTGAGTTCCATTACACTTGGTTCATGCTGCCTTTTGCTTTGTTCACTTCTGGCTTTGTACACAGCTGTGGGGGTGGGTGTTGCTCCATTCACTTTGGTTTGTCTCTGATGCATGGGTGTTTCTGTATTGCAGAGTGGTTGCTCTTTCAATGTCTCCAGTGGATGATACTTTTATTTCTGGATCTCTGGATAAAACTATTCGACTTTGGGATCTCCGCTCTCCAAATTGCCAGGTAGGTTATAAAATTCATGTGCACAATATGTTGACTTTTCAGTTGGAAGGATAAAAAAATGGATGTGTGTTAGTAACAAACTAAAAATACTGCCAGAAGTGTGTGCTGCTGATTTAGTGTTGACACATTCCTGAAGGAGCCTGGATCAGGAATCTCTGTGCAGGGTGTGTGTGTGTGTCACATTGTGTAACACCACTTGCTCTCACCTGTGTCTCTGCTGGAGAGGCACTGGGGAGGGCAAGAAATAACACCCACAGCTGATGAAACAAGAGAAGGGCTGGGTGTCATCAGCTTGTTCATCAGGCTGCTACCTTGTGCAGAGGATGTTCTCTCAGAGCTGGCATCCCTCCTGTGCTGCGGATTCATCTTATCTGAGTGTTTGTAGTGTGTGTCTAAAATTGGGGCCTTGATGCAATTAAATTTCATGAAGAAACTGATGATCTAAAGCCATATGGTCTGCCAGCTCCTTGCATCACCTCTTGTTCAGCAGAACTGTTTGTGAGCAGATTTGACTTGATGAGAGACAGAACTCTATTTGTTTTTGTTTACTTATTTTGCTGGAGTACTTTACTTTTTTTAGTGGAAGCAGGCTTCTAAGGGCTGAGAAAAATACCAAAACTGGCAGCAGTGGCAGGAATGTAAGATTGGAAGTAGAATCTCTACCTTTAGTGGTCCAGAGTTGTTTTATCCTGGTATCTGGATACACAGTGTTGTGGGCCCATCTCTCCAGGACCATTTTGCTAATGAGCGAGGGCTCTTTGCTTATTCCAGATGATGGAACTAGAAATGAAAGAGAAAGAAAAAAGTTTTATTTCTTACAAAATGTTTTTATTGTTCTTCAAACCAAGCCTTTTCTGGCAGATCTTAATTCTGCTTTTTTTTGGGAGAATGTCTTTAACTACAGTGTGCAGGTTTCCCTGGGATGAATCTCCATCTCCAAGTTGCTGCAGATCAGATAGGGTTGTAAGTGCAGTAGCAATTCTATGATTTATGCTAATGCCTGAACTTGTAAGAATGGTAAAACTAGGATTTGTAACTGGAAGCTGCATACAGCCAAGTTTGGGAAACAGGTTGAGGAAGTGTCACTTGTAGTTTTCAGCTGGTCCGTGAGATGGCAGCCACACTGCCTGGAAATACTGCCAGGAAAGCAGAGCTGGCCCACTCACCAGGGCCCTGAGCATTGGCTGAGCTCACTGCCTTTCCTTCAGAGACCACAGGGAAAACTCACCTGTGAGGGAAAGAAGAGAAGCAGTGAAATCTTTAGACTTTATCTAGAGAGGAATGCAGAAAGAAAAATGCAGACACTTGTTAAATGTGTTACGGATTTAATCAAAGATGTGTTCTTGTTTATGTGCATACCTTTAATAAAAACCTTTGAGTAACATGCAGAGACTCCTGGTCAGGATACAGAAAATTACATATTTTGTTGGCTTTTACCAAATTTTCTCAAGTGTTTTCTACTATGTGACTTAAGAAAAATGTAACACTAAAAATAAACACTTTTAGTTACCTATCAGTTTTAATATGTAAGGTCTATTGGCTTCCAGCAGGTATGAGGTTTAATTAAACAAACATGTAAAGCTCAGCAGTGATATTCCCTTGCTTTCAAAGTACATTTTTTTCCCACTTGTGCAGCCATAAGTGGTAGAGCATTGCTGTTGACCCCAGCACTGTTTTGTGGTGTTGCCTGGTATGGTTATTAACACAGGCATATGAGCCTCCCTTCTCTGGGGACTTTTGGAGTGCATGACACCTTGAATGAGGTTTTATTTTGGTGTAAACTTTGTCACTGAGGCAAATTGGAAGCTCTGTATGATGATGGGAAGTTGAGAAAGCTGAGTTCTGAACCTTTGTAAACCTCAGTATTTACAATTGAAATTAATTTATTCCACCCCTAGTGGACTGTCCTGCTCACAGTGGACTCAAAGAGTGGTGGTAGAAATGGGAGCATCAGTCTTGGAATATAATTCTGGCTATTTCTATTTCTAGGGTTTAATGCATCTCCAAGGAAAGCCAGTGTGTTCTTTTGACCCAGAAGGGTTGATTTTTGCTGCTGGAGTCAATTCTGAAATGGTGAAGCTTTATGATCTCCGTTCATTTGACAAGGTGAGGTCACTAACTTCCCTTCTTATAGCTTTTATCTTGCATGAAGCAATCTAAACTCAGTGCTCAGAGGATGGAGTTGCATACTTGAGCTTACTGTCTGGGATGCCTCCTTGGCATCCAGGGAGTTCTCAGTAAGCACACATCTCATGGACAGAGATACAAATCCTGAGGTACAGTCTTAACCAGTGTCAAAGTGCTAACTCTTGAACCTGCTCCAAAATCCAGTTTAGGCTCTTTGTTGTGCAGTTTTGGCCTTTCTTTCCTTGCTGCTTATTCTGAAAGAACACTGGCAAAGTTGAGCCAGGACTGTCAAAAAGGATGGAAATTTTAAAGGAATCTGTGCTGATGTGGGCAGCTGAACTGAATAAGCACTGAGCATAGTTAGGTGCATGGTTTTCAAAACTCAGATGACAATTGCACTGGCTCACACTCTCTCTAACTTCATTTAGCAACCTTGTTTGAAAACTTATTCCTACCTTAATTTAATTTGTGCTGTTGATTGTGGTAGAGTATGAAACCATTGGATTGAAACAGCCTATTGCACTCTTTTTTTTGTTTTGGAAACTGGATTCATATGTTGAAACTTAAACATGTTTGCCTTGCTACTGTCTTTCGGTATCTTAGGGCTAAGGATTTTATTTTTTAAAAAATCTGAAATGTTTTCCTGCGCTAAGGTTAAAAGCAGATTCCTGTTAACAGCAATGCACAGTCTTCCTCACATTTCCCATTTGCTGTCTGTAGGGGCCATTTGCCACGTTTAAGATGCAATATGACCGAACGTGTGAGTGGACAGGGCTGAAATTCAGCAACGATGGGAAACTGATCCTCATCTCCACCAACGGCGGCTTCATTCGGCTGATCGATGCCTTCAAAGGAGCTGTCCTGCACACCTTTGGGGTGAGGGCTGCCTGAGGGTCTTGCTGGAAAACTTGGTGTCAGTTTGGGGAGCAGGTGCCCTTTGGTTGTGAGATTGCTGTGGACACACTCTCTACTACATATTCTCCTGTTTTGTGCCATAGGGTTATAACAATAGTAAGGCTGTCACGCTGGAGGCATCATTCACACCAGACTCTCAGTTCATCATGATAGGTAAGATAATTCTTGGCAAGAATTTCAGTGCTCTGAAATCAGGCATGTTGTGTAGGGCTAAAGCTGTGTCTGTTGGGAAACAGAATGTATTTAAATAGTACAATGCAGCTGTAAGCTTTCTTTGCACTGACAGTGTTCTGTTTTGTTAGATTGCTCAGTGTTCTCTAGACTAAAAAACAAAAAAGCCTGCAAGAAGTCTTTTCTTATATGTAAGTGCTGTTCCAAAATAGGTAAGAAACCAGGAAACTATTGTAGTGTGGGAAGACCAGTCACACAGTTTGTTAGTGGTCCTCTCCCTGTTGCTAGGATGCCCTCGTGTGCTGCCTCACAGCATTTTGTGGCTGTGTTGTGGCCATCCCCTGTTTCTTGATGACCAAAGCACAGATTTGTGCTTGGGTGAGTGGTCTCCTAGCTTGGTGCATTTGAACACCCCCAGGGGTGTTCTGCACTGGTGACATTCTGGGGCAGCTGCAGTTTGTTCATGTGGCTCTTGTAAATCCCCATGTCTGTGGAACAAGCTCTTTACCCTTGATAGAAGCTGTAGGCATCATCCTGGTGGCTCCCAGTGTATGATTCCCCTGGCCCTCTGCAAGATGGACTCCTGAGGGATGCAGGTGGCAAAAATCAGCCTGAAACTCCTGTGCAGCCTGGTGCTGTACCTTAGGCACCCAAGCAAAGTGAGCACTTTAATCACCTGCTCCCCAGTGGGACCTGTGGACACAAGTCAGATGAGTCTGTGTGGTGCTGCCCCTTCCTAGAACTTTTTTTTTTGTTCTTATTTCTGTGGCTGATACATCAAATACGTTTAATATTGTGGTAATTTGATATCCAGATCCTCATTTTTCCTGTATGAGTGATGGTCTTGGCAAAACTAATTTTCTTTTGTTCTGGCTGAGAACTTCCTGATTGCAGAGAAGAGGGGTGGGGTTTTTGTTTAGTTTGTCTCTGGAGAGCACTTTATTGCACATATTTACCTTCCTGTTGTGCTCATCCAAATTAAAACAGTAGTAGAAGTTCCAAACCACTTCTTCCTGTTCACTTTTTACATATGGTAAAGTTGCAACTTGTGCTTCTTAGTTTTGGGGTTTTTTTGTGTTTTTTTTTTTTTTTTCCTGAAAGGCTACAGGCATAAATACAGAAGCAGAAGAAAATGCTTTGCATTTTTATTAGGAATCCTATTTAAACTGAGTCTAAAGCAGAACTGAATTATAAAAATATAAAGTTCTCAGCCTCAGAGTTTGAAAAATGTCATTTTAAAGTGAAAAACTTGTCCCATTATAGTAATGTGAAAGGTAGATATCTCCAGGGGAGCTTCTGGTATTTGGCTTAGTGCATTGAAATCTGGTCACTTTCCATGGTAAAGGCTTTGGTTTGATTCTATGCCCACTGGGTGAGACATTTACCTTTGCCTGAACTGAGAACTTGTGTGAAAAATGACTCTTTCACCAGCACTTGGCCTCTGCACATTGGTGCAGGTTGGCCAGGGTCTCTCCTCCACAACTGGAGGTGTCAGCTCTCCTTTCCTGCTGGGTGACAGTAGTTAACATCTTTGCCTGAATAGTGTTGCCCCTGTTGTGTAGTTGAGTCTCTGCAGTGCAAAAGTGCAAACCTGCTGTTTGGATACAGGTGTTTCAACTCTATGATGTTTTGTACCTGCCCTTGTGACACTTGGAGAACTCTAAAGGTTGTGTTATGAAGCTGAGACCTGCCTGTTCCTAAAGTTCTGACAGAAAAAAAATACTCTTCCTTTCCTCTGCTGACCTCTCCAGTACATCTTACATATCTTGTTTTCCACTCCTGCCTTCAGGTTCAGAGGATGGGAAGATCCATGTTTGGAATGGAGAAAGTGGGATGAAGGTGGCTGTCCTAGATGGAAAACACACAGGTCCTATAACCTGTCTGCAGTTCAATCCAAAATTCATGACTTTTGCTAGTGCATGTTCCAATATGGTAAGGAAATGGGCTTTAAGTTCCTCTGAGCTCCATGAGGTGCTGACCCTTCCGTAGATTAATCAGAGAAGGCTCAGTGCCTCTCATGTGTGCTTGCAGAAGGTGGCAGCTCCTGCAGAGTGTTGTAAGGGGAGATTTGTGTTCTGCTGTGAAAAGGTGTTTTCTTTCCCCCTCTTCAGGCCTTCTGGTTGCCAACTATCGACGATTAATTCCTGCACTGCAGCTGCTGTCCAAGGCTCCCTTACTGCTGACAGCAGCACCTCATTGCCAGCATAGTTTGGAATTGCCTACATCTCCTAGACTGTGTTCCTGTTCCTGCATCTTTTCCATATCTTACCTTTATCTACAGCATTCCGTTGTGAGGACTGCTCCTCTTGGCCTCCTGGCACGCTCAAGAAGCAGCATGTTACAAGTTCTTACTTCCAGTCCATGCCCAGCAGGCTTTAGCCCAAGATGGAACTGACACAGTGTTATTTCTTAGAGCTGTGAAGTCTGTTTTATCTACAAAATGTTTGTGGCATTTTTTAAAGCTGTAATTATGTGTTTTCCTGCTGTAAATGCACAAGGCTATTGATGTTCCAACGTGGAACGTGCGGTTCCTTTCCATAAGTGCATGTTTTTAACGTCTGGGATCTCTGGTTTCACTGCAGTCCACAGATGCAAATACTTCTGTGCCAAATGTGAACACTGACAGTTTTCAACGGCAGACGCTGGATTCTCTTGCAGTGGAACATGCACCAGAAGTGTGGGTAGCTGTGAATGTACCTCATACATCTTGTCATCCTTTTTTTTGGCAATTGAGTGTGCAACTGCACAGGTTTCATCCACTGTCAGAGGTTGCCAAAGGCTCCCTGCTGTTTGCTGTGTCAACATCCTGGACAGCACTGCTGAGGTTCGGCCAGTGTCCTGAGCAATAAAGGAATCTGTCAGCAGGAGGATGGAGAAACCACACTGAGACTGAAAGCACAGTCTGCCTGTGTACCTTGGTTATGTACCATCTTGGCTGATCTTACTTGTAAATATCGTGGGGTGGGTGGGAAGTGGGAATGGGCCATATTTTTTTACTTTTAGATATAAAAGAATATGATGTGGGCCAGTAACGTGAGGTGTCTAGGCTGTTTACTTTCACCGATGCAGTTTTCTGCCCCCTGGTCTGTAAATAAGCTCCATGAAATTCATCCCACACCAGGCTTAGACTGGTATCCCTGGTATGAAACTGCCATGTGAGTTGTCCATCACACAGTTTGGCACCGGTCTGCACATTTCCAGTGATAGCTCCAAAAGAGCAGTGCATTCTTTGTCAGATGCTGTGTTCAGAAATTAATTCAAAAAATCTTAGGCATGACTGTGCTGACTCTGCTTTTCTGTGGCCCTGCTCCAAGGAATGCCCCTGCACAGAGATGGGGAAGGACATGCTCTCCTGCCTCAGGGGCTTGTAGCACAGAAAAGCTGGCAGGCTAGTCTTCAAGCCCAGTTCCAGTTTCTTTTTCCTGAAATACTGCTTCAATGGGATGCATCCACCAGCAAGCTGGGACAGGCCTAGCAAAAATGTAGTGTTCACTGTATTCTTGCCTTTCCAAACACACAGCTTGGGAAGTGTGTTCTTTCCCTTGCCCAGTCACATGTGCTTCCCTGCTCATAAATACAAAAAGCTGGCAAGGTGACAAGACAGTAATGGGCACGTTCTCTCTGCTCTCCAGTGCCACTCCATACTGGCAAATGCTGGAGCATTTTCCTGAGTTCAGTTGTCCTGATGTTCCCCTGTTACAGCAAAGTTCATCTCAGCTGTATACAGTTCACATAATGACTCCCTGGAAAGTAAATGCCTTGTAGAACAGCTGTTTCTGTTTTGCTTTTTCTTGCCTTTCCCCCCCCCTCCAGTCCCTGTCCATGGAGAGGGGCTGTGCTAAGAGCTGGGGATGGGCACTAAGCATTTCTGCACTGCTGGTTTGGTTCAGGTTTTAGTGCTTGCCTGTGGCAGTGCAGGAGCACTGCCCACACGGGGCAGGCTCACACCGTGGGGCTGTGCTGTGGTTGTGGCTCTGCTGCTGCTGCTGCCACACTGGGCATTTCTAACCACAGGTCTGTGATGTGAGTTTGCCATCCTCCAGCAGGGTGACGGATGCTTTCCCTCTGCCACACAGGCCTGCTGCCAGAGATGCAGGTGAGAGGTTCATGCCACCCCTCTTCCTGTGCTGACCCACCATTGCCTATAAATCAAACTGCCCCGTGCAAAGGGAGGTGGTTTTCTCAGGCCTCAGCCACTTTAACTCAGCAGTGTTGCGTTTCAGGCTGCTTGGTGCTATTTTACCTTCGTTGGTATTTGCAGTGCTTTGTAAAATACAGATATTTGGGGTTTGTAGTGTGTTTTAACTGTCAAACTTCAGCGTCCAGTAGTAAATTATCTTAGAGGTTTTTCAAGTCTTTTGCCTGAGGAAGTGCACAGATAGCCTCTGGCCATATTCCTTGTTACTTCTCATAGGGAAGCATTTGGAAGTCTTTTATTCTATAAAAGCTCTTTGTTAATGTGGTTTTGAGCACTTGTCTAGAGGTCGTTGTTCAGCTCTCTTCTGCTTGCAGTGTTGTAAAACATGGTATGTTGTGGCATGGAATGTTGAAGGAAAAGGGAACCAGAGGAGTGAGTGGTTTAGGAGGATACACACACAAGCACATCAGTGGCTTTCTGGAGTGAAGAGGGATGTTCAGGCTCATGCACAACAGCACTAGTTCTCTGTTCAGGGTGGCAGCTGAGCACCTTCCCGGGGCCCACTGCCCCCCACACAGGCAGAGACATCTCTGTTGATGTAGCATGGAGTGCTTTCCATCTGGCTTTAAAAGAGGAGAATGTGCCAAGTGTTGTCAGGGAACTTGAGGATTGTGTGTTTCAGCCAGCTGGACAGGAAAGGTGAATAAAGCTTCTACCTTTCCACTTCTGCATGCTTCTCTAAGAGTCTCAGGGCTGCAATTTCTGTATTTAGGGCTGCCAGCTAATGAGAAACAGATCTGATGAAAACCAGCTTTCCCAGGTCTGACAGAGTGGCCAGGCAGTAAACAGCATTCCCCCTCCAAATCTGACATGTAAATCCCCCCATGTTCTTTGGGATGAAGTAAAGACCTTTTTTCAAAACAAGGGGAAAACAAGACTCAAGAGCCCACTTCTAAGTAAGCAGTGTGGTGGCTGAGCATGTCTGCCTGTGTTGTAGGAAATTTCAGGTGTAATTCTCCAAGTCAGTCTTGAAAGATTGTTATTACTTTATTGAAGCTCCCAGGTCCTGGATTCGTGCCCCAATCCCTGCTTTGGAGGGTGCAGGAGCAATTGAGTGACAAATCTGGAAGCAGCAGGGCATCTTTTCCAATGCCTCTTGGCTGCATTAGCACTTTAAGAGACTTCACCTTGGTTTTGGGTCAGGGGCAGGAACCTGGTGAACCTTTCAGAAACTGGTCTCTGTGGTCGTGAGCTGCTATAGGGAGTTGGACTCCTCGGTGGTATTTGCCAGTGAGTGTAAATACATAAAGTCAAATTATGCTTTGTCACAAAATACTACATATGTGGAGAATTCAATGTTGTGGCTGTGACCAATAAATATTTTGTAGAGAGACCACTTGAGTGCTGTAAATTCTGCATTTGTCCAGTGTGATACAACTTGCTGGTTTCTTAGAGGGGGAACGTTAAACTCATCCATTTTTTAAAATCTCCCTTTGTTTCGGAGCATCAGAAATTCTGTAGTGGAAATCATGATTCTTTGAAGTTAACTCTCCATAAATTGCCGATTTTAAGAGTTTTTTGGGGGTTTTGTTTCCCTATGAATGTATCAGGATAGGGAAGCCTTGTGACAGCTACTTATGGAGCTCTGGTGCCCTAGGTAAAGAGGTGTTCACAGCAGCCTGTGGTCTGGATGGAAGAGCTGAGCTCTTTCTCAGCAAGAAGGTGAGAAAATAACTTACTGGATTTGAGTAACAGGAATCTTGGATCATTACAATTAATGTGTATAAATGTGTTACAGCTACTGAAGGGAGGACAGCAGCCAGTATCATTACCATGAGTAAATCCTCATGTGCATTGTTTTCAAGTCAGACTTAAAAGGATGGGGGGAAAGTGAAGCTGGAGAGAAGTGTTTTTTTTTCTATCCTTGCTTATACCATGAGCAAATAGCTGAGAAGGCTGCCCTATTCTCTGGAGGGGGGGGAATTCCCTCCCACTGCAGGAAATAATCTTTTGACACCAAACCCTTGCAGCAGTTCTGGTAAGGGGATTTGCTCCTGGTATTTGTCTTTGCTCCTGGTGATGAGCAAAGACAAATTAAATGCAAAAACTGCCCCGTGATTTTCTGAGGTTGTTTTCCTCCAGCCCAGGTCTGTGTAAAATCCCCAGCAGGAATAAGACCACAGTAAGATGCATGGGAAGAAAACCAAAGTACTTGTATTTGGACTTTCATCCTTGCAGAACTTAAACACGCACTGGGGTTTGGCTGCTTCTCTTGGGAATCCTGGAACCTGTGTGATGAATAATGAAAACCAAAGTGGGGACTCGGGGAGATGGGAAGCTTGCCCAGACCTGAATTTGCCTGGCTAATGAACAGCTTGGGAAGCAGATCCTGAGAGTTTAAGACAACTCTGGCCTGTCTGCTGCAGTGTGTTTCTGCTGGAATAAGTGCTTGAGATTCAGCACTGCAGACAAATTGCAACAAACCGGTTTTATTTTACTTGGAGCTCTTCTGAATCAGCTGATGCACTGAAACACCTTGGTTCTCATCAGTGCTGCTGCTACAAAACTTGCTTTGCTGTCAGAAACGACCTGAAGAGAGAAAGTGTCAGCAAGTGTGGATTAAGATTTGTTAGAAATCTGTACACTGTGTTGTTAATACACTTCAGTGTTCTTAAATAAGAGTAAGGCACATATCTTTGCACAGGAGGCTTCTGTACACCAGGGTGAAGCTTCACCTGGCTACATCCTCTGGGTTTGAGGTGGTGCTGCCTACAAATGGCAACTGTCTGAAGAGGTCTGGGCTACTGCTCCAGCATTCCCATGCCACAGGCAGGGCTGTGCCCAGTGCTGTCTTGGCAGCAGCTCCCAGGTTTTCAGCACATCTCACGTTACAGCAAATGGATACGAGAGATGCTTTAGCTTATGCATCCAGTTCAGCTTAGTTCGAGTCTGATAAAAAGCCAGCTCTTCAGACTGGCTGGATCTCAATTGATTCTTATTGTTCAATATTAAAAAGGGAGAGGGATCAGTAGAAATATGGATTTGAGCGACTGTACCGCAAAGATCTCAGAAAAAGTGTCCTTTGGCTTGCATGGCCCCCTTTGCAGGTTCTCCTTGGTCCAGCAATGAGAAAGGGGAGGGATTTGTTGCCCACTATGCTTCTCTTGCATGTTGCTAAGGAGCTCATCTTGTTCATCCTGTGCCAAGTGCTGGCTGTGCATTTCAGGTTCCACTGCAAATTGGTTTTGCTGGAAGAGAGTGTACACGTGTGCAGCAGAAATCCCTCAGTCCCAGGCTGATGCTGAGTGGCACCACAGTAAGGGAACAGTGTCATCCTGACAGTCAGTCCTCTTCCCTGTTGTGTAGTGGGATGACAAATACAGAGATGTCATCGTAGGATGCCTCGTGGCTGTCATCCAGCATCCACTGGTGGCCTCTCTTTTTTCCCCTTGCTCTGCATACCAAGCACTTGGCCAGTTCTGAAAACCTGTGGGTAGAAAAATGCAAGGCTTGGGCTAATACAGCAACTATTCCCCTTAAGTACAATGTGGAGATGTAGTTTTATGTTGTCAAAAAACCAAGTTTTTTTAAGACATCAGCTTTATAATTGTTACTTCAGGATGGGGACAGATTAGCAGGCAGTTTCCAAAGTCACAGAAAAGAGTGGTCATGCCAGAGCTGACTTGGAATCAGTGGGATCTCAGCTTGCTTTATATCTGACCAGGTTCTTTGGAAGGGAAAACAAAGGCAAAGCTGGTATTACCTTTGAGGATCTGTCCTGTGTTCTGCAAGGAAGCTCCTGACCACATGGGCCACCTCGTCATTGCACAGAACATCCCAAAGGCCATCAGTTGCCATGATGAGGACATCATCTTCCTTAATGTCATGCAGGGCAAAGTCAAATACATTCACCTGGAAAGCAGAGGAGTAAATCTGTGACAATTCCTGCAATGTAACAGGAGTCAGGGAGATGAGACTTCCCCTGAGAGATGACACAGTGGGACCAGGGTGCTTGGAGAAATGCTAAGACCTGCCAAGTCTGTAAAAGGTGCATCCTACAGAGGAGCAGCTTGTTTAATTCCACCCTAAAATTCCCATGTGCTGTGGCTGACCTTAGGAATGCAGGACAGGAAGGGTTTGACTTCTATGTTGGTGTCGATGACCTTGAGCTGATGATCCCCCAGGCCTCGAGAGACAGCCAGAGTCCCCAGCAGGCGAGCCTGGCCCCAAAGCAAGCAAAACACGATTGAAACATCAGGGTGTGGTGCCTTTAAAGGCTAATGTGTGGCTTGTCCTGACTGATCTATGTATTGCTTTAGGACCTTTCTCCAAGCATCATCCAGAACAGCCACTGGAGACTTTGGAGAAGTGATCAGAAGCAATGGCCTGATGGGAGTGTAGAAACAGCCTGACTGTGAACAGCTCCATGTGGCCCATGGTGTGCTCTGGGTAATGCTCCAGACCTCAGGAAGCCCATGGTGCCATCTGCTCTTGGTCTGAGGCAGCAAGAAAGACAGCTGAGTTGGTTTGGGGGGTGTCCCTTTGTCCTGGCAAAGGAGGTTCTGCACTGGCTCAGTAAACGGGGTGGCCTGTGGGTTGTAGTGCTGGGGGAGGTGATGGGACTTTCTGCTCAACCCCAGGAGGCAGATGCTGGATGGCTGCAGTCACTGCTTCTCCCTTACCTCCTCCTTCCCTCTCCAGGCTCATTTCTCAGCCTTTCCTCAAGGAGGACAGTTTGTGGGAAAGGCACTAAAGCTAAAGGAGACAGTCCCAAGTAGGAGCTGATACAGTTCTCATCTGAATCAAACTCTTGTGCAAGGGGAGATGAGGAAAGGGCAGGCTCCCTCAGGGCTGCTGTCTGCTCTGCTGTACTCTGGAGGGTGCTCCAGAGGGCTCTGGGTTACACCAGCCAGGCAGCAAAAGGAAGCTGCTGGATCTGGGCTGTGGGACTGTGCTGTGCTGGAGAACACCAGAGCTCCAGGTCTGCTGTAGTGCCCCAGAGTGTGACAGGAGTGACAGGGACACTGAGGACCCCCAGAAGACTTGCCTGTGCCTTCCCAGTGTGTACAGCATTAAGTTACCTGCTTCCCGTGCCCATGGACAAGAGGATACTTGAGGTCAGCTTTCTCCACTGTCTTGTACCCCCTGGAACGGAGAATTCACTGTTGATTTGGGATGTGTCTGACTTGACAGTACAACCCAGCCAGACCATTTTGACTCTGATTGAACCCTTGGGGTGTCCCCATGCACAGGCAGCTCACTGAGTATAGGGCAAGGTGATCCTCACTCCCATTCTCCCCAGTTTGTACCTGCACCAGACTGGGACTCCCTGCACCAGCCCCACTGCCATGGATACCAGAAGGACCATCCTGACTGTTTTCTAACCACCCTGTCAGGGCCCTGGTCCTTTGGAGGGAGCTGCTCACAGCATCCTTCCCTACCATCGTGCTGCTGCTCTCACTAGCAGGATGTGCCCCTTCTCCCTTCACTTCCCCACTGGTGTGAGCAGGTAAAGCTGCCCTGTGCTGCAGCCCTGCCCTCAGGAGAAGGGACTCACCAGCCCTCCATGAAGTAATCCCGGTACAGGACCTTCTGGCCCACATCATCTCCCTTCAACCTCCGTGGAAACTCAAAGCGGGTGAATTCACCATCCAGGAGCTTGGGGAAAAGGAAAGCCTGGAGGAGGGAATGCAGGGGTGAGCATGGACAGGTTCTGCTTCAGTGGAGTGGGGCACCAGAGCTGCTTCTGCCTCAGGACTGGTACTCCCAGCAGCAGAATGGAGACCAGAACTGGCAAGGTGTGTTCCAGTGAGGATGTGAGCAGCTCCCATACTAAAGACTGTTGGCTGAATTTCTACCTCAACCCTCCCTGGCTAGTGCCAGCTGACATGGCCACACAGTGGCCTTCAAGGAAAGCTGGAGGTCCTCTTGCTGCAGGCCCTCTCTGGCCCAGTGGGATGCTTGTGGCTGGATTGTCTGATGTGTGGAAGGAGTCACTCACCAAGTGCTGGATTCGCTGCCTCTCTGACTCGGGGGTGAACTCGCTGCTCATGGGCACAATGTTGTCCTTCAGGACAAGAATTGCCCTACAAGGGGGAAGAGGCAAAGCTCAGCTGTGCCAGAGAACAGCTGTGCACCCAAAACTGTTTAAAAATGCCACGATATGTCAAATAACTTCACTCCAATTCCATTGTTGCAGCAGAGAACTGTGCTTGCTGGGTTTGACAGTGGTTGAGCTCACTGTTAGAGGAATGTGGGGGCCACAGCCAAGTGAGGGAAATCACCCTTCACTTTTAAAGACCTGCCAGGCTGAGTGTACTGCTGTATTACCACCCCTGTGCTGTGTCTGGGCAGCTTTAGTCCCTTGAAATCCCCAAACTGTTCCAGAAGGCATGAGAGCACCTTTCTTCCAACAGGTCCCGTGCCAGGTTGGAGGGGGATGGCTGGGCTGTACATTTACTCTCCGTGGGATTAAATCACAGTTGTGGTTTAACCTGGCAGATAAACATCACACAGCCACGCACTCACTGCCCCCAACCCAGTGGGGCAGATAACTGCGAAAAAGGAAAGCTGTGGGTTAAGAGAAAGTTTATTAGGACAGGAATGGAGGGAAAATCATAATGAGAAAAGAATCAGAATATAGAAAATGACTGATGCACAGTGCAATTGCTCACCACCTGCTGACTGATGCCCAGCCACTTCCCCAGCAGTGGCCCCAGGCTACCTTTCCCCTCAGTTCACACACTGAGCATGGTGCCATGTGTTCTGGAACATACCTTGGGTCACTTGGGGTCAGCTGTCCTAGCTGTCTCCCCTACCAGCTTCTTGTGCCCTCAAACCTCCTTGCTGGTGGGGTGAGAAGCTGAAAAGTCCCTGACTGTTGCTGGGCAGTGCTTGCACAACTTAAACATCAGTGGGTTTTCAACAGTGTTCTCTAGAACTCTGTCCCAGCTGAAACCAGGACAGTAAGATGCTGGAAACCTTGCTTAACTCTCAGCTCTCATCCTCAGCAACTTCCCCCGTTTACTATGACTCACCTGCTGTCCCCAGCATTGGCCACATACAGCTTTCCCTGGAAATAAAGGGCAGCCAGAGCAGTGCAACCTCCTGTCTGGTTTGTAGCTTCCATCTCCTGCCCAATGACTTCATCCTGTTGGTTACAAGTTTGGAGGCTGGTGTGATCTGGGCTGCTGCTTTCTGCACACTCTCCCATCCCTCCCAGCAGAAATCCAGAACCAAAACTGACTGTGGATGGGCCACAGGAAACCAGCAAAGTAACAGACAATGTTGCTTCTGTACAGCCCACACAGCTGCTGCTCCTGGACTGTGGATGTTTTAGGAGGGTGATGGGGAAAGCTCAGACTTGTCCACTCTGTATGAGTGTGACAACAGCCACCTTCCTGCCCTACAGAACTGTACAGAGCTACTGTAGCTTTGCTCTGGGTCAGGACTGCCAACAAACAACTCTGAGGCAGGCCTTGGGGTCTGACCCAGCATGATCTCACCACATTTACAGCTTTGGCCCAATGTCCCAGCAGACTCAGAGAGCAGCAGAACTGCAGACCCTCCCCTTCCAGGGCTCAGGGAGGGACAGACTGTGGCTGCCTGGGCCAGCAGGACTGCACAGGGTACTCACACATTCCTGGAAGGCATTCTCCAGGGCTCCCACCACCAAGTCTGCTGCGTGGATGTGCTTCTCCTCCACGAACTGGGGGTCACTGTCACAAACGCAGCGTCCGCTGAGGTGCATGGGGGGCTGGGCCTCAGTGATGCCCCCCACAACCTCCTCCAGCTTCTGCTTGATGCAGTAGTGCAGGTAGTTGGAGGCGATGATGGCAGCGTCAGGGCCCCCGTGGCCGTCGAACAGCGCCCAGTAGTGACCCGTCAGAAACTGCCGTGGGGAAGAGGGACAAGACAGGGGTTGGAGAGGTGGTACAGATGGCAGGCTCATAGCCAGGATGCCACTGTGTGTTCTCCCTGAGTTTTCCACCTCAGCTACCCTCCCCTGCCACTGGTAGACCTCCTATGCAGCAAAAACTCAAGCGATGCCCACGTGCTGCTCTGCCAGACCCACCATCTGAGCTCTGAGCATCTGGATTTGCACTGCACACCCTCGTGTGCTGTGTTAGGGGAGACAGGGCCATCTCACAAGAAGTGAGGCAGAATCTGCTGAGAGCATCCTGTGTGCTCAGCTCACACTTCTGCCCAAGTGATAGCAAGACACACTGGCCCTTGAAAGGACAGGGAGGACAGGAAAGGTGGGGGCACCAAGGGCTTGGATGACCTCAAATACTGCAAGTCATGGGCCATGGAAGTAGAAATGGCATTTACAGATAGAGCTACGTATTTGCTAGCCATGGGGTACAGAGGTCCCCTAAACACATCCATGGAAGGGTTTCAGCACGTGGGCATGGTAGGACTGATGGAGCAATCCCGTGTTTCCTGAACCTGTGCCCTTGGGTGGCAGCAAAAGTCTGGCAGCAGGGTGAGCACAGCCTGCCTGGGGGCAGTACCTGCGTGGAGCACAGGATCAGCCATTCCTCATCCTCCTCCAGGCCTGGCTCTCTCCTCCGCACAGAGATCTGACAGCAGGCTGCCTGGTCCTCATTGAACTCTGACTTCTCAGCATTGATAACCCTGCAAACACTCCAGGTAAGGTGTGGGGACACACTGCACATCTCCTGCTTCCAGCCAGCTGTGCTGGCTGCTCTGCAACCCCTGCACCTTACCACTCGCTTCCAGCCCCATCCTCCCTGCTCCCTTTTCAAATTCAAGGATCTCTTTGCTGAAGACTGAAATAGTAAGTCATTTATGTGCAGCAGGGAAAAGCCCAGCTGGGGACAAAGACCTGCACCCTGGCCTCAGGCAAGTCCTCATCAGCAGCCTGTACCGTGGCATTTCCTTGTTGACACAGTGCATTGCAGAACCGACACCCTTGCTTTTCCTTCCAACCTTGGTAATGTTTGTCCCTGAATGGGTGTGTGCTCCCCTTGCATTTCACGTTGTGCCATCCCAACACCACGGGATCATGATGTGGTCTGGCCAGGACGTGGGGACAGCTCCTGGCTGGAGTTCTGCCTGACCCATCCCCTCTGCCATTTAAAACAGCAAACCAAGAGATGTCTAAAAACGTGCTCTTCCCCTTCCTTTGTTTTAAAGACACTTTTTTAAGAGCGGTGCTGCCCTCGGGGCTGCCCCGGCCACTTGTCACAGCCCTGGTGCCGCCCCCGGCAGGGACGGAGGATTCCCTGCCACGCCAAACCTCCTCTGGAGCAGAAAGGCTCTCTCTCCTCGCCCGCAGACAGTGCAGGAGGCCGCGCTGTGCCTGCGGGCGGCCACTCCAGGTAGAGGCGGCAGCAGGCGAGGGGCGCAGCAAGGGCAGGTGGGATGCGACCACCCCCGGCACCCCGACAGGAGTCCCCTACACCGCCCCCCGCACCCTCCACACCCCCTAAACCTGCACTACTCCCCGGTATCAGCACCCCGGCAGCTCCCCTAACCCCGCCCGGCCCCCGGGGGCTCTCCCGGAGCCCCTCCCGGAGCGGCCCCGCTGCCGGCCCC